>DWDV01000025.1:0-26417 GCA_018245615.1 Mimoniades ocyalus | reverse complement strand
TTGATCACGTATTGCGTCTGACCAATACTTACAAACATGGCTATGCTAGAATGCCATCGAGTACGAAATAGAGTATTATTTTATTTTGTAGAGAGATATGACCATTGACGGTATCTAACATGGGCCTGAAAATATTTTATGCAAACTCTATTCTTTAAACTTCCATGCTAATTCACTAGATCCTGGAAAATACGATATTTTTTTTTAAGAAAGTGCAGAAGGGCTCCAATATAAGTTTTTAATTCATCTCCATACCACGTCCAGATATCAGATATTTTTAGATCTATTGTCGAGATAACTACTGCCAGTGGTTGGTCAAAACTAATTAGTATTTCAGCGTATTTTTTCTTTGTAAGCAGATGTGGTATGGCTTTACACAATCAGATTCGAGTGTGGAATTATAGAGGTTGAGGTTGCAGTAGGTAAACCCTGAAAATATACGTACGACTTTAGAATATTTATGAGGATTAAACGACTGCTATCTACCCATGACTGCTTAAAGTGGCCACCTGGCCACTTTATCGGAAAAAAACCGGAATAGAAAACTGATCATTGGTAATCGACCATATACATCCAGATCGTACCCATTAGTTAACGTTCCAGATTATAAAAAATATGTACATATACCTCCAAAGATTGCATAATTACTTTTACTTTTTGTTAGTCAGTTGTTAAATACAAGATGAGTATTTACTGCGCTTCACAAAATTTCGTTCGGTGTTAAGGTACATTGAAAATTTCAAGTTTAACATACGTTACCAAGGTATATTTTCAAGAAAAATAGCAATATTTTGTTTTAGTTTCTATATTGTTCGGTTCTAACAGTAGGTTTGTGAAGGCATATTTAAGGAAAAACCCTATAGACATGGACAATAAGACTTATGAAATGAATTAACGAGGAGGGCCTTCGAACTTCTTGGTGAGTAGTACAATCCGTTCAGCTTCTCTGATGCCGCTTAACCGTGCACCATGCACCGTTGCAAAATAACCTGGAACAGTTGCTTCACCCGCAAATAAAAGAATCGGTGGTTGAGGATCACAAGGACCTGGCAGCGGAGTACCCAGTTCACATTGACTGCTCACAGTAGAGCAGCAACTCATGTAAGAATAGGCACCGCAGAAATGTGGGTCGGATGCCCAACGGGACCGCAACATCATTTGTGGATACGGAAGACAAGGATTTCCGGTAAATCTACGCAACACCTGCGTTAATCCTTCAACTACGTCATTATCTGACATAGACTCCATAGCAGCTGCTTCTTGTCCGGAAACCCAAGCGCACAATACATGTTTGCTTCCGGGCATTTCGTCTACTGAGCAAATACCACGGGTCCAGTCGCATCGGCATTGTAGTTCTTCAGCGGACCAGGCCAATTTTAAATTACCTTCGTGACATACCCAAAAAGGCTCGGCGTACTCAAGAAATATTTTATCACTGAGCCCAAAACCTAAATTACAGATAGCATCTAGCTTACACACAGGCAAAGGTGGTGCAAATAATTTATCAGCTTGACACTTGAGACAACCAAGAGACATTGTTAATATCACATAATCTGCTGTCATTTCCTCACCGTCGCAACATTTTACTAAAGCGCGACCAGCGCCCGACTGACCCCGTCCCCATCGCACCACATTTACGGGTTTGGTGTATCTTATGCAATTATCTGGTAGCCCACGTAACAATGGGGCCATTACTCCAACGTATCCTAAAGGAACCCGGACATTTCCACCCGGTAGCTCAATGTAACTACCATATTGATCTGCGCTAACCAAAGATAAATCATCGCCGCATTTGTTCCGTAAAACATTAGTTAACCCAAACATCACTCTAGCAGCGTCATATCTTTGATCTTCTGGGAAGTTGTGTAGTTCTTGTTGAATGCGTAAACCAATAAAATTCAGCAATGTCCCATGTGGACGTTCGCCGCCTAATCGGAATAAATTTGCAGCTTGCTGTTCTATTTGCCTAAAAGTGTGGTAAGCGGTAATGGTTACGGGCAGATCAATAGCCCGTCCTTCACTCGTGCAGAACAAACCGCGGGAAGCGTCCAATCGAGGTAATGGATTTTGTAATAATCTATCTTGTGACGCCAAAGTATACACGGAATTGGGTAAACAGGCGCCAAATATCCACTCCGCACCCATTTCAATCACTGCGTCACCAAGCCAGCACGAATGAATGCGTCCGCCGGGCCTGAAATATATTAACGTCGTACAATTAGATGCAATCGACCATTTACAGGCTATATAAAACTAATGTATTTATGACAACAGGTATTTTAGCGTTGCAAAATTATAATAGACGGTGTAGTATCACAGTATAATCTACCTTTCCTTCGCTTCTAATACTACGAAGTTGCGGATTCCACACTGGGAGAGTCGGTGTGCTGCGGAAAGGCCAGCCATGCCCGCGCCCACAATGATGACGCGCGGTTCTTGACATGTCGGATTAATGCTGCAAGAATCCATGATGCACTGTTCCTGGCCTGAGGCGCTTACAGCGCTGCTTAATTTTTTGCATAATATCTTAGGTACTCTTACTAAATTTGTCAATTCTTCTGTAATTTAATATTTCAGGGCAACAACGAAACCTTGCGGTAGCAAGGTTTTCACGCTTGCTAAGCTCATTTTAATATAAAATTATTAATTTTTAAAGGCATCTGGGAAAATGTAAAACTACTTAATTTTGTAATTATTCGTAAAATGTGGCTGTTTAATAATATGACATAGGTGACTTAATCAAAGAAGACAATCTAACAGAAAGTGGTCTAAGGGCTTTATTAAATAGAATATATGTGGCCTGATTGTAAAAATATCTCCTTTACATAATTTATATAGTAAATACGTACATAAAAAACTTGCACGGTCAATACTTATATAAAAAAATGCGCTCTGTCAGCCATCGTGGGAAAATAATCTATAAATGTTTTTTTTATTACAGAATTCCTAATTGTCACTCTCAAAACGCGTGAAATCATATCACATGCCCCGTGTATGGTAATAGGCTCACCGCCTATTCTATGGTGGAGCATAAATGTATCTGAAATGTAGGTCGGGAATAGGCATGATGACAGTTTCCAAGAATCTCCAAAATATGATTTCATCTTATGTAATAAGATTTTTGCTAAGATGTATGATGTAAGATGTATTTTTTGCTAAGAAGAGATACTTTCAAACATCATAGAACAGTTTTTCAAAATCAGTCATCATGCCTATTACAGGCGTGAGGTACGTTTTTTTATATAAACATGCCATAAAACAGTTACGTATGCGCTAATAACGCGACTGGGAAGTAGATGATAACGTGTCCGCACATAACAATATTTATTAGGACAATTCAAGGTCGTTCGTTACTTTTAAACAGTTCAATCGAACATATTTTAGCATTTTGGGCGAAATGGGCCACCAAATACAAGAGGAGGTCCGAATTCCAACGTCAAAACATTTCGAATTTGTATGCTATTTAAATTTACGTAACATCATCTTCTGTTATCAAATTTTTTACAGGTAATAAGTAAAATCTCAGTTTCTATCAAAAACATTTATTTGGTTTTAACAAGGTACATAGGAATTCATTCTTGCGAAAAAGATTTTTCAAATTCAAATTTGATATTTTTCGCTTTTCTGCTCATTTCACTAGGGTACAACTTTAAACATCTGGAACTGTTTGATAAAGTAAGTACTTATACAAAACAGTGAGATAAATCCGATTTTGATTGAAATTAAAAATGGAATCCCTGCGATAATTGCAAACGTTAAATGCTTCTCTAGGAATGAATGACAAGACGAAGCTAAAACTCTTTTATTAAATAATATAGAATAGAGCAGTGATAGTCTAGTGATTTGATATACAGCCTCTCACTCCGGAAGCCCGGATTCAATACCTGACGGCAAATAAAAATAGAAAAACAGCATTACCTTTGTAGTCTCCGTAATAATAATCCCTCTTAGTACTTTTGGCTTTTGACATCCACTAAATACTGTCACTAATTAATATTTTTAGTAACATTTAACAATGTTATGATTTGTTCTAGAGACATCTATGTAGACCTTCGAGTATGAGAAAGATAGGTACTCTACAACATGAAAAACCTCAGAGAAAAATAAAATATTTTTAGTTACAGGTACATTTTATTTGATTTAACGACTTATATCTAAATTTCTCTAAACGAACATATATATTTGGAATAATTTTAATATACATAGACATTTAATAGACAAGATTATTCACAATAAACAACAGCCGTAATAAATATGTACGATTACATATATTTAGCTAGAACAAGTAAATACTGTTTTCTGATTAGAATAGAAGTACTACTATAACCATATCTTTCTGGTATTGAATTCTAATAAATACAGCTCAAAGATAGGTATCACTTGTTGCAACTCGTATTGATGAAAAAAGTAGCGGGAAAAAGACGTCTTATTTGAGGAAAAAAACTCATTACAAAACATCAGGTAGTGTGAAGGATAAATAATGCTACCAAAGTATTTTTCGCTTCTAAACATCGGTAAGAATATTCTAGAACGAGTGCGAAACTTCGCTACTTACTACGAAAGGACGTAACAATATTGTAGGTTATATATTTGATTATATTGTACCATTTTGGTATCGCGAAGTAATAACATCGTTGTAAGAAACGTTAAATAGTATAGGAACGTAACTTATTGTTGCCTTTTCAACATATCGACTTGTGTCTATGTCGTCAAAATTTACTTCTCTTGAAGTACTTCATCAGCGCAGGTTTTTATTTCGCCCCAGGACAGCTGAATGTCGCTGTCCTCGGTGTAACGGGAACATATTGCTAATCTTAAGAAGAAAACATCGTCTATTTTAGACGGCACCAGGTGAATCTTCCCGCGGCCATTGATGCGCCGCAGGAGCGCCTCGTTGATGTCATTGTCTCCCTTGAGCCTAAAGCAAACCAGACCCATCGTCACCTCCTCGAATATTTCGAACCTTTCATCCGACGAGCACAGTTTTTCGAAGAGATGAGCCAGCGCGATATGCTTCCGGATGAACTTCTGTAAATTTTCAACGCCGAAGAGTCGGAGGACGAACCACAGTTTGAGGGAGCGGAACCGGCGGCCGAGAGGTATCTGCCAATGGCGGTAATCGGGGGCCGAGCCCTGCTGGTCGTACTTTAGATACAGGGGATCAACGTTGAAGGCGTCCACGATCCACCGGGGTCGCTTCAGCCACAAAGCGGAGCAGTCGAAGTTGACGAGAAGCCACTTGTGCGGGTTGAAGTTGAAGGAGTCTGCTTTCTCGACGCCCTCCATGAGGTAGCGGTACTCCGGGCAGATGAAGGCGGAGCCCGCGTAGGCGGCGTCCACGTGCAGCCACGCGCCGTGCTCGTCGCACACGTCGCCGATCTCGTCCAGCGCGTCGAACGCGCAAGACGATGTCGTCCCTAAAGTCGCAACGACCTACAAAAATAGTCTTATTAAAAGTCGCCGAATTTCTGCTGAATATTACCCAATAGAAGATAAAAGATTCGACGATGACAATGTTGGATGATAAAAATAGAAGAGTGTGATATTATGCTTTTATCGTGTTATCAAGCTCCTTCCGGAGGTAAGTGGGAGGCACAAGGAGGAGTGTCAATCATGATAATGATAATAAAATGCGCAATGTCAGTGACGTCGTGTTGCGAGTGGTCGGCCGAGATACAAAAAGCGACACTAACGAAGAAGGGGATGAGGCCGGCCGCCTTGTCGCGCTCGACGGCGTCGCGCAGCGCGGCGCCGCGCAGCCGGCGGCGGCCGTCGGGCGGCAGCGCGCGCAGCGCCACGCCGCCCAGCAGCCCCGCGCGCTCCACCGACGAGTGCGCTTGCTCTGCAAGCGTGGCAACACACTGACGCTACGCCTCTAGTATTCGCCGCTGGTGAACCACTTCAATACGGATTTTAACTACTACTGCATTAGTAAAATAAATGATTGCCGTTAATTTCAAATTAGTAAAGGAAAAACGAGGCGGGTGATAAACCAAAATATACATATGTCCTACGGTAGACTGTGCATTTGAAAATTTATAATGTTTCAGTATTAATACATTATCATCAGCTCATCGCAGTCCACTGCTGGATATAGGGCTCAAGTGAGGGGTTATGCCCTTCAGGGGCATTATCGTTGGGGATCCCAGAGCACATCTTACACCGCCCACACTGCTGCCCATAGGCGGCCAGGTCTTTTTGTTGTGCCTAGGCAGACAGCGCCATATCACCATCTGCCAGAGCCAGGCTTAGTCGGCTCTGACACCCTGTATCCCGACACGGGTCGGGGAATGTATTCTTACTCCGCCCCGAAACGGATAATTCCAGACGAATTACGAAATGAATCATACATTTAAACTCTTTACAAATTCACTTACTGTTGCAGTATCCCACGAGTTTGGCAAGTATATCAGTGTCACTCCACTCGGGGTGCTCTTCTTTGACCTTATGCATCATCTTGGACTTAGCCCCCAGGAGAGCCACCAGCGTAGCCTCGCTGGCAGTACCCTGAATGACTCCCCCGGCCTCGCCGCCCGATCGCGCAAGGAACGTCTCGGGCAGACCCAGCATCTGACCCAACCAGTCCAGCATAACCACTTCCAACTCCGTACACGCGGGGCTGGCGATCTGAATACCAACATTGTTTTAATATGAATATGTGATTCTTGTTAAAACAAGTTTAATAAGATAGTTTTACATATTGTTTTTACAATAGTTACAATACTTATATTATAATTATGCAATTAATTTATTCAATTACTGACTTGATAGCAATGTTACTATTTATTAACGAATTAACAAATCAATGTTCCTGTTATTGAACACTATTTAAGGAATAACAATATTAAATAATAAGAGAGAAGTATAATAACTGTTAAAATATTATTAACCTAATATGTTTCATTCTTAATTCAAATTCAAATGTCATTTATCCAAAATTGGTTCATTAGAACACTTTTTGTGTGTCAAAATGAAACTACAATGTTCCTGTTGTTGAATACTATTTAAGGAATAACAAAATTAAATAATAAGAGAGAAGTACAATAACTGTTAAAATATTATTAAAATGTCATTTATCCAAATATCCATGTCATCCATGTCATCTATTCCATAGTAGGACGTAAACGTAAATGGTGAAACGTGGGAATGTAGTACATTCCTCCACCTACCTCTTCAGGGATTACAAACGTTATGTTATGTTTACGTTTAATTGCTTAATAATATGTAACTATTCTGGTACCAATTTTTTCATTCTGTTATTGTTATTCGACTGACGTACATGTGAATCAAGGAAATCAACAATAATGTAACTCGAAACTCGAGGCCAACGCTTAATACCAAACTTCGCTCCTCACAACTCATAGGGGCGATAGTGCTATGAGAATACTTTGCATATGTTGATACATAACATACGTTAAAAAAATATTGTTTACAATCGACTAGATCCGTATAATATCGTGCGCGACTAGTTTTCCTTGTTCGAGTTTTTTTTTATTGTAACATTGACAGTGGCATTGGTCACGCGTGTCTCTTGTGACATTATTCTGCGGTTTGCGGTGTATGTAGGTCATTATGACTATTTTATAATCCATTCATAAATTGTGCAGTGTGTAGGAAAGAAAACAAATTGTGTGATTCAAAAATCCATGACTTGTTCAATCTCTCTGGACATTGAACGAGTCATGTATATTTCAATAAGTTAATTTCCAACAATTTGATAAAAATAAGTTATTCTAACGTAAGAGTATGTGAAGATATTTATTATATTTTGAGGTGTTCGGAAGTTGTATTAATGAAAATAGTTTGTAAATATGGCTTCTGGATAGCAGTGCAGACTACAACATTAACCGTTATCTGCCATTCTGGCAAGAGACCCGTGTCAAACGGTCGAACGATGGTGTTGGTAATGATACAATTATGATGATTATGAAAGCTAAAATCACATTAAATGAACATAACATTTTAACAAAGCCTGTTTCTGTACTTAAGTATATAATCTACATAAACTCCTGATTAGTTAATTCGTGATCCCTTTACAATGTTTTTTTTCGACTCTTTTTAACGAGACGATTAAGGACATAGTCTTGCTGCAATGGCCAAGTGCGGGTTGGCAGATTTCACACTCCTTAGATTTTTTTTACACCGTTTATTTATTATGATGATTTATTACACCGTTCTAGCATGTGATACTTAATCTTAATACAGTAAAACCTCCGTAAATCGAACCTCGATAAGTGAAAACTTCCATAACTCGAAAAAAATTTTTGTTCCCTTCCCTTCAAGCCCTAAAACCTCCATTACTCGAAATCTCAAACCTCGAAATAATTACATGTTAAGTAGTTGAATTTCGAAATGTAACTTATTGTAATATTGTAATAGAGTTCTTACCCAGCTGAAGCCGATGCAGGCGATGGCACCGCTCAGCATGTCAGCGACGATGGCGGGGTAGGAGTTGGCGGTGGGGAAGTACGCGTGGAAGCGTGGTGAGTGCCAGTGTGTGACTCCGGACATGACGACGCGCTCGATGTCCGCCATCACCGCGGTCCACGGCTCCGCCTTCTCGGGCGCTTGCTCCGGCACCAGGGGGCGCAAGTAGCCCGGCTTCACTGATGGCACTACTTGCCTGAAATCACGTTTCGCATCACATTCATCGTTGTACGTTTGAAAAATGATATTTCTTGTATGTCTTACTTTATACAAATCGAATGTTGGAAACTTAGTTTTTTTTCATTTGAACGCTTTATTTCATATAGGTATGGCGAAGTTCAATTATACTGTTCTTACTCTCTCTAAGAGCTTAATGCAACTCAAGAGTCTTATAGTAGGTTCAACAGTTTGTTATTAAATATATTTTTTCTTAAATATTATTTGCTTACCTGTCTCTTATGTTTTCTAAGTATTCTGCTATGTATTCAGCCATAGCTTTGGCGAAATCCTTGAATTCAGGCGCCTCCATTGCTCCTGTAAAAAGTATTATATTGAAGTAAGCATACCTACCTAACATTAATTGAAACTACTTGTAACAAAAATTAAGAAGTATTAAGCGATGCACTGTTAACTGAATAATATGACAAAAACAAAGCAAGTCTTAAAAAAACTAACACATTACCATAACCAATAAAACATTACACAATAACGACAACATTTACACAATAAACGTAGCTTAGATAAAGAAACAAAGCGGAAAGACAATCACAATAAAATTAGTATTCCGCACAAACCATAATCTAATTTCATGTCCTGTTCCATCGAAGACATACCTAAAATAAGCGTAACTATGAGTTTTATTTATTATATTAATATGGCTAGATCTCAGAAGGTTTAAAAAAAAATTGTGCTTAATTGAGTAATGCTACGTTTAATTTATTGGCGGGAAAGCCTATCCGAACGTAGCAAACGGTGGTTTTCCCGCTCTCTAATTTCGGTTATGACAATGTGTCGCAAGATATGCCTCCCAAAAATACCATTTATTAGCTATAATTAAAAGACATTAAACATTAATATCATATTTAATTAAAATTCTATTACACCATGATATGGACGCTCTTAGAGATATAAATATCTTACATAATATCTATACATAATCTTTAAGACTTTCCATACGATTCTAGCTTTATTGTAAGATTAACAGAAACAGGAATTTGGCTTACACATTTTTCTTTTATAACATGAAATAATTAAGCATGGTTACCACAATAAGATTATATTCGTAGTTGCAACTGATATATTTACAGATAGTAACGCCGAGCATATCACTGCTTGGATCGGGTGACCACGAGTGGGAAATTTTCACGAGCGTTTCCTTACAATGGGAGGTCTAATATGTCAGTAGTCCAATTTGGTTATAATTATTAGACAGCAATATATCTACACTTCTTCGTCCTTAGACCGTAAGTTACGCCTTATAGACGTTTGAAAAACATTAAACAGACTGCTTTGTAATATGTCATATAGACATATCTGTTAATCCGTGATGAAACATGTGTGGTATTGTGGAGTATGCTCCAACCCTTCCAGTTGCGGGAAAAATTCATACCCATCACATACGTAGCGAGAATTGTAATAATTAAAGTCCAACTCACGAAATCTTTTTGTGAAATTGGAATGTTCGTTGAATATGTATATCTACTTGAGAAACTTCTGGTCTGCCTGGACTGTTTTCCTTTAAAGTATATGGCTACCCGGGGTTTAGGGGTGGTTTTGCGTTTTGCGCACATTTACAACCGATCTGAAGTGGAATTTTAACAACTGTATTTCAGATATCGTTATAAAGAGTGATAAACGGTGGTCTGCATTTAGACTACGAAAATTACCTATTCAATGCGAATTTTTTCCTAGCCTAATAGAAAAACTGCGATAGGACTGTTGCAAGCGTAACTTAATAAAAACTGCGATAGAACTGTATCACTATCGTCAGTCAATGTGCAGTCGTTGAAACTGCACGATGACTTCAAGCGTACTGTACAGTCGGTCAGCAGTCAACAGTTTTTAGTGCTGTTATATCTATCAATTACACAAAAATTATATGTAGGTATATGATCCTCAATTACGCAGTTAGATTACGGTCTATATGCAGACCATCTTTGTAACTGGAGACCCTTAATAATGCTAAGCCAAATCCCCTACGTCATCTTTTTTTTCACCTAAATTAAATTCAGTACCTAGGTTATTTACAAAACTATCGATTGATAAACGTTATACCTATATTATAACCGTTTGAGTAAAGCTATAAGTATTTTGTATTCCTAGCAACAAATTCAATCAACATATCAGTCAACAAGTCTTCTGTTACGTATTGGTAACTACAAACATAACCATCACATCACTTTCCAAGCTGTGGTAAAACAATAATCACGTAAAGAACGTAAGAGTAACAAAACTTAACAATTCCACGTTCAATGTCGAGAGAACGTTGCCGACTGGTGGTTGCTCAATCCTCCCGCCGGACAAGTGGTCCGAGGTTACCGCCGGTTCTCGCCTGCGCCGTGCAAACTTGAAAATGGCTAGTATTTTATATCGCATTCGAAAACCACGGCTATATTTTGCTTGTGTATGGCCAGAATTAAACTTGATACGAAAATTTCATTTCAACTAATTAAAACTACAAAAAAATAATTGAGATTTTTTTTCTAATATCAATCATCAATTGACATTGTGCTAATGGCTTTGAAGTTTAACACCCATTACGTATGTCTATATCGGCGTATTATAAAAATAAAGATTTGTAATTTAAATTTAAATTTGGTAAACCCTGTCGTTATAACAATTCCGCTGACGCATACGCAAAAATACGCTCTAGCAATTAGGTAAGACAATGATCGTATATAATTAATTGTAAATAAAAATAATGGCATATATTATTAAAGTAAGTATGATAAGTTTAAAATGAAATACCCAATTTTTACTCGTGTATATATTTAGGTAAAATTATCTCGATATCTCAATACTAAAACATTCGTTCCAATCTGAAGTCCTAGTTGAATAAAATATCTGACTGTCTGTTTATTTCTTTTGTAACCTTCACATTACGTTTTCTGGCAACTTTAAATTTTATTTGAGCAAGTATTTACCTACTAAGTATAATTATAAGTGCATATTTTATAACCTTTAACAATATTACATGTGCAAACAGAGTTACACGATTTGTAACCAAATCTAGCCGTAAATTTCTTATCTTCAAACATTTCGCATAATATATTAATGTGAAACATTTAAGTTTTTGAAGAAATTGCGTGTGGTTCGTCTTTCAAAATGAAACCTTTTTTCAGTTTTCTCCACGTCCTCCTCCATACTAACATGGCCAATTAAAAAAAAATTAAAAAACTTCTATACATACTTACAAGAAGAAATTGAAATTGGTTGAATAAAAATAATCGCAAATATCCTTAGCAACCTATTTCATCCATTCCACTTCTAAACATCGAGTACATACCGAATTTAGGAGGATTGAACTTAACATGATATTGGGTTAGCTTAATTAATTTTTGACAGTAATTTTTATGATTGTAGTAAATTTGAACTGCTAACGTTCGCTTCCTATGTCGATAATTCACATAACTTGACACTGACTTCACCATACTTGACATAGTTCACACAACCGTCTACCTTGCGGGAAGTTTTGTAAGCCTTCACTCCGTAGAACGCAGTAACGTTTGCAATACGTCTATATTAACAAGTACAAGCGCTCTACTCGGAGAGAGATCCGATACATCCCGAAATATCACGATGAGGCTCAATGTTCATGTCACTCATATACGTAATACTGCTAGTGAACTAATGTCTGTCTTGTTCGTCCAGTGGTTACAAGCGTGACTGCCGTATGCTGATCTAGAGATCCTGGATTGCCCCCCTCGTATACTACTGGATTTTCTTTCAGTATCTCGGGGAGCTTGGATTTGTGTCCGGCGAATGGCAATAGGCTAACTCCTTTTTCCATAGTGGGACGTAAACGTAACGGGTGAAACGTGAGAGCTTACTACACTGTTCTACATAACGTTCGGGGAGTACTGGTGAGATATTACGTTTAAAAGTAATAGGAGGTTTACATTAGACTACATACTAAGTTGATTTACATAAGTCAACCGATTCCAATATAAGAAACTTACACAAATAAAACAAATGTTAAACAGTTGCTTCTAAGAAGTAAAAACAATGTTCTTTATATTCTTACCCTTGACTTGTAGGTAAAGTAGATTACACGCAATCTCGCGTTTGAAAATTTAGTTCAGTATTGCAGACAATTCCGTTAACTCCATAATTTAACATTCATTAACACAGTTCCATTAAGACTGTAACGATAACTCATTTGCTTAAAGAAGGACAATGGAATAAAATTACAGAATAACGTCATTTTATGCCTGTAATCCCCAAAGAGATAAGCAGAGGATTTAGTACACTAGCACGTTTCACAAAACGTTGGGACATAAACCATTATGGAATAGATGGTGAATCTATTGCCGTACACCGGGCGTAATGATGACTCTGAGCCACTACTAGAAAATCTTAATTAGAAGAATTCAATAGTGCTCGACCCAGAATTTGAACCCAGGACCTCTCGATCGGCAGTCACGTTTGCAATGAGACGACCAACGAGGCACGCAACAAAAGGAATGTTATACTGTCTAACCGGTGGTTTGTACACAGAATTTTATGTATTATATGTCGTTGAAAATAATGGAAGTCTACGTCTGCTAAAAACTTTCAGCCACTTCTCACCCACTTCGGGGCCCAATTTCGAAAATCCTGTTACAATAGATGCTCGTGTCGAAAAGGACATCACTATCCAGATATGTTACTAGCTTCGACAAGTAAATTATAAACGCCGTGATAATGAAGAGGTTTTTCATTAGATACTTACTATTGAGGAAGTATTTTTAGTGTAACACAAAAATGCAAAAGTTTAATTGCTTGTTTTAATTAAAACACAAAATAATAGGTAAAATCCCTATTTTTCTTGTAACAATTCAATAGAAAAATAGACGAGTATAATCTGGTTATTCCAAATCTGCAAGATATCCGGTAGAAATGCAATGTAAACACAAAATGGTCGGTAAAATCCCTATTTCTGATAATGTTTGTAAGAGGAAAAACGATAAGTAAGAGCAGGTAAATTCAGTAAATCTGCGAGAGACGTTCCCGGAGAACGGGTAATTCCTCGCGCCTATCGAATAATGCACAAATAACGCAATGACGTTTAATGACGTTCGGTTTTCCTTATACGTTGACAATATCTTTGGACTTGAGCTTCGAAAATTGAATACATATATCCATATAATCTAAATACAATCAAGCGAAATATAATATCACGCCATTCCTGAAGGTGTAGACAATAAAATGTAAGAGACTCCCACGATCCACCAGCTATGCACAATTAAGCAAAGCACGTGGTATTGTTCCTATGTTCTTGTATAAATCCATAGAACAGACTAATTGACTTTGATAGAGTTTACGGAGCGGCACGACTTAATTTAAACTCTGCATGGGATGAAACGAGAGACGAAAATGGAATTAGTTACTGAGAATACTAAGAACTATGCAATGTTGAAATGAATTAGCAACTAAGAAGTAAGGGATTATATTAAAATTATTGATGAGAATAAAGTATCTTGTAATTTAAATACATTATTTTTAACATTTTTTCACCGGTGAACACTATATTATTCCTTATTCGTTCAATAAAAAAACGACAATCGATGCTGATTCAACTGACATCACCGAAATTAGTTTTATTTTATTTTCGTGAGATATCGAACGAACAAAATATTATATCTATTTGAGCATGTGACAACAAGTGTAATTATTATAAAATTGATATGTTGCTAGTTATTGCAAATATTATATCGTATCTTAAGCTTTGACAAGGTTGAGGTTATGCAAACAAATCGAAAGTTAAATCTTTTTTAATCAGTTAGGTATTTAAAAGTACCGATAGAAATTTATCAAGGTCAAAATTACAATCCTGGAAAATCATGTCTATTGTTTTTTATTGACACGGACGTATGGTAATAAATATGTAATTATAACAAGAAATATTAGTATAAATTAAATTTATCTTTACATAGTTCGTCCGAATGATTAAAAGGAAGGCTACTGAAATCACCTGTCCTCGGAAAACCAGTGTAGACGAACAAAAACGCTAGTTGATACTACAATATTGTTGTAAATTACTTGTTATGAGATATAAACAAGATTTTTTTATCATAAATATAAAATTAGATAAATTTTAAGTGCTTTTTAAGTATACACAAATATCGTTTGTAAACCTTTTTTATTGTTAGGTACGTAATAGTGATGTGCTCTTAATTAATTTGCTGTTTCATTATTCAGAGTTTGAAATAATTATAACAATGACACAAAAAGATATCTCATAGGTTACCTATATACATTAAAAAAGATTTACAATTTTGACTATTGTTTTTGAATTATAGAAATGAAAGATTATGAAAATGTTGGAGTACTGTCGACGAAAAAATAACGAATATAAGTTTTAATACAATTAAGTATTAGTTTCATTATTTAGCTAGAAAAGATTACAATATTAATAATTCAGGCTTCAACAGGATTACCAATACCTTCCAGTTTCAAGGACTTGGTATTAAATTTGAAATGGTAATACTAGTCCCAACTCAGTGCGGATATCAAAAGCAGAACTTTAAGTGTTATTGGTATAATTAACCACTTACCGGATTCTGTGTGTCTGCTTTGATAAATTGTAATATCACTTAAATATGACTTATTACTATCACAGATTTGGATTTATTTGAACAGTAGCAGTATTATTAATTAATGTAGTTATGATATCGACCTCCGTGAATCACGGTACGTACTGCTGACAACCTCTCTCACACTACGCTCGCCGCCGCCAAGCCCACCGCTTTATATATGTTGGGTAGCGCACGGGAGCACAGAAGCATTTCTATAGAACATATTGTATATCTAGCGGACTCCATTTAAGAGATTAACCAGTACAGACGAGCCTATAAAAATATAGTCAAGAAGCCGCTAAGCTGTCCTTATAATATTCCCACCTGATTTTAAATTTCGAATATAGAACGAATTCAAACTACGCTGTTGTTTATCTTGAATAAACGTACCTAAATAATAGAATCTATGTGATTATGTGTATGTCATTTACATATATGAATAAGACTAATGTTAAAAGTACCAGTCATTCAAGATCTTGTCTGTCATACATATATTGATTTTGAATCTATATCTGCAGTACAGACTATGAAAATTTTAATATTGGGTTTTAATGATGATGCGTATTTAATCAATCAATACGGCTAATCTAAAGAGTCGCGAATAAAAAAGTTAGATATCGATTACTTAGGGATTTCAACAACGCAATAGTTTTTGTAGGTTTTATTCTTTACGTAAAGAAAGTAATTTGAAAAATTTGGCTGATTTTATACGCTTAAAATGTTATACATTTTCTGTCAATGTTATTGTTAAACATTATCGTTCGTGATTTTTTTCCCGACACTTTTATCATTCCACTGTTGGAACATGGGTCTCCTCTCTGGCAGACATTTGTTTTTACGAATATACAATGCAATCATTTTTAATATTATTACGGCTTAGGCAACATTAGGATGTTGTAGCAAATAATAAAATATAGAACATTTTCCAGGGTTAGTAGTAACTTGAATCTGAAGAAGGATGACAAGGAGTTTATAGAGGAAAAAGCTTTCTTTAAATTCATATTGTTTTCTTTATGTATCCTCATGCATGTCAAACATTATAATGTCCTTATAATATCAACATTCTTGCAGTTTCAAATAACATTCCTTTTTACTATCTACTTAGCAACTAACGAGAATCTTTAAAATATTTACGACACATTACGCTAACTGTTATCTTTGGATGTCTACATTTGTTTTATCTTCATGAAAAAACTAATGGGCCTACCTGAATCAAATTTTTATGGGACCAATTCGAAACTATTCCGCATCAAACAACATATGAATTACGTAAATCGGTTCAGAAACCTCGGAGCAATCGATGTACATACATAAAAAAATATATATACCGGCCGAATAGAGAACCTCTTCCTTTTTGAAATCGGTTAATAAAATAAAATAAAAAATCCTGTCTTTATGTAACACGACTTTTACACTATGTTACAATATGTACTGGCAAACCACACAAAGTATGTATGTAGTTGCTAAGCAATAAAAGCAAATGAAGATATTTTATATAGTTTTGATAAATTAGGCCAGATTAATGTTTTACAAAAAAAATTATCGCTCTGATGGTGTTATTCGATATTATCATTATGTTGAATAAACGACATAGATGTATATAATTCTGCCAAAAAGTCTATGAAATAAAATCCTTAAAATGTATTTCGTTACGGTCTACTATTCGCAAAATACATCAAGTAGACCGGGAATGGGGAGACCACCCCCCGGGCGTCGGCGTCCGTCGTGAGGCAAAGAGAATTGAATCAATTGTCCTTAAAAGCGACGTCTTGTGAAAATCTGGCGGAAAATATATTTTATCCGTAAAAGTTCCCGCGATTCAAGTTTGATTGGGTTTGTTTGACTTACATAAAGTCTACGGACAGTGTTAACGTGACTTCAAATAATTAAATATGGATAAAATTTGTGAATTAAAGTAATTAAATTATGTAAATACATAGATACTGTGACTTCGTCGTTGGTCCAGTGGTTGCAAGCTAAAGATCCTAAGTTCAATACCCGGGTGGAAGTGTTCAAGTGTTATTGAGTTTTTCCAACTTGAAATTCCCGGTGTCTGGATTTGTGCTCGATGTATGGCAATATGCTCACCTCCTATTCCACGTACGTACGTATAGCACGTACCACATAACTGGTGAAAATTGAGAGTACCACACTCCTCTGCCTACCCCAGTGAGGAAATATAAGCACGATGTTATGTTACATAGGTACTGTTATTTCACATTCTATTAAGATATATTCTATAGGGAAAATTGTATTAGTTTAGAATTTTCCGTGTAATTACGTTGCATTAATATAGGAATGGCGAATATATAGACTGACCTCTTTACAAAACGATTTCAAACTATCCTCGCCTATGGACGGTTTCAAGCTGGCCGCTAAATCCCAATAATTTAACGCTTATCTGCTTGCATCGTCTACATATCAACACCCATGTTATAGCACGCAACACAATTCCACTAAATTATAATGCACTTACACAATCACCGAATATTGCGGCTGTGGTCATGGATTCCTGGGGGAATAATACGAATCCGAGCTGCAATATTATGAATTTACATTAAAACCTACAATAGCTGATATCTTGCACAAGGGTAACGAATTCGTCGAAGTCGTTGTTACGCACTGATCGTAAATAAATACGTTGTATCAAAACGGATAACAACTTGTTTATTTCATTAACAGACTAGCTTATACCCGCGACTCATATGCACAGAGAAGCAAACAATGATTATTTAAAGCAAAAATACACTTGGTTAATATTAAAAGAGCGCCACAGCTAAAAAATCGTTTTTTTCTTAACACTTTAATACATTGAAATTAAATGATGATGTCGTAATATATCTTTTTCAAACAAGAACCAAATGCCTAAGACGTAAAAGTGAAAAAATTTGATAGAAATCTATCAAGTAGGTACTTTGTTCGTGACGCAGATACAAAGACAGATTTCTATAGTTTTACTTATATAGAAAGATAAGTGATCATTTTATCATAATAAAACGTAATTTCATGTATGAAGATAATGATGAATGTAGAAGTGCGGCAGGTCTGTAAGGATATTTTATAATATCAATAATACATAAAAGGAATTCGTACTCTTATTCTTAAGTTCAAAATTCACTTTAAATAAAATCAACTAAGTGTATTGAATTCATAAGCCCATGGTTATAAAATGAAATGTCATTGGTCACAACTCATTGACTTCTAGTGCGAAGGCTACCATACATAAAGCTCCACTCCATCAAAAGCTCGGGAAGCGTAATTACCATGATGACGTAGGCTCGCCTGCTCTTGACTGGGAGAACCGGACATGAGGTGGGGTGGGGTGGGGTGTGGGGTCTACTTCCGCTCCGTCGCCATGGTTACACCCGACAGAATGGAGGTTGCAACAAGTGGATTTTATCACTGAATATATTGTGTTAAATCCGCGCTGCCTTTCAAGTGAAGTAGAAAAGGTTGCGTCCTTATTTTCTCATAATATAACAGAGTCATGTAGCATAACATCGCGCGTGTACTTCTCCGATGGGGTAAGCAAAGGTGTTCTCTCACGTAACAATTCATAATAGTTGAATTAGAAATAAATATATAACATTGATATGATTATACAGTTATCAAGCAGTGAAAGTTTAATGGCGAGCGAGGTTACTTATGCAAGGATTTATTAACGTAATAGTTTTATTTATTGAGTAACTTTAAAAAAGTTAATTATAAACTTGGGAGTGTACTACCTACACTCTTCTTCCTACCACTTCGGGGATTACAGGCGTGATGTTACGTTTCAAGTTAGGTACGTTTAATAGTAATTTCCTTAACAATTTTTTCAATTTACTTCACTCTACGTCTGCACAATTATGTACAAAATAAAAATTTATATTCACTTGTTATTAATTCGTCGGGCGGGTGGTTATGAGCGCGACTGCCGATCGAGACGTTCCGGCTTCAAATCCCGGGTCGGGCACTATTGAATTTTTCTAACTTAGGTTTTGTAGTAGTGGCTCGGAGTCTGGATATGTGTCCGGCGCATGGAAATAGGCTCACCACCTATTCCATAGTGGAACGTAAACGTAACTGGTGAGACGTGGGAGTGTTCTACACTCCTCTGCCTACCTCTTCGGGGATTACAGGCGTGATGTTACGTTTTTAATTATTAAGTAGGCCCTAGGATTTTAGCGCCTAATCTTCTTAAGAAAATCATAGATATCAAATACATATATCGTTACCTATACATAGAAATGACGTACACCAATATGGCACAGCAATGACTTATCTATTGAATATCCGTCATTATATAGAATTTTTAGTGAATTACACGGGATAAGTAACCGGAATTTCCTAATAGTAGTTTGTGCCCGGCGTATGACATACTCGTAGGCTCAACACTTAGAGCATGAGGCCTGTCACATAACTAAGTATATAACATCATCTAACATAATCTACCTGCCTACACCTTGGGAGAAGTAAAAGCGTGGTGTTATGTTATAGCATTGTTCATTGGGATTTATAGATTCTAACTGATATATTCAGTATAAAACTCTTAACTCAAAAAGCCTGCTACGCGTAAGACGTAGGTAATTCGTTAGGCAAACAGTAAAACAGTTTATGTATGCAGACAGAATCATAGTTCCCAATTTTGATTAAACAAACTATCATTCTATCTTTTCCGCGTCTTTTTATTCATGCTGTTAACATAGTAGAAGTTCCAATGCTGCAAGAATGTCTTATTCTCGAATTAAGTAACAGCTACAAGAATGAAAGACATTGCATTGGGCAGAGACAACATTGGAAACGAACAATAAATAATTTATAATTAAATTACCAAAAACCGCGAAACCGCCCAATTTAAACAATTTATTGAATCTGTTTTCGCGCTCATTTGCGCATATGATAATGACAATGTGAATAGAATAGAATCATATTAGTCAGAATTTAGCATTTTTGAACTGTTTTAATCTTATGACAGTAGTAGCTAGTAGGAGTGCTCGATATGTATCGATATGTGATAAAATATCGATATATTTATTTGATATATCAAATCAGATCGATATTATCGAATCATTGAAGTCGATATATAATATCGACATATTTTATCCGATATATGAAATATCGTACGAAATTAGAATATTTAGGAAAAATTCATTATTCATTATTTATTTTAAAAATGATCTAGCACGTCTATTTTACAGTATTGTATTATCTGTGATGGATTGGTAGAAATAAAATGACTACATATGCGTGGATCGCCGTGCGATCTTTGGCAAAGGAAGTTGTCTGTGTTTACTCCATCTCCGTTAAAATAACTCACAAATAAAATATTTCACATACTTCAGCTATAAAAAGGGATAATAAATCTTATATAATACAAGCAGACCCAAGATTTAAAATACTTCACTTTGATGATCCACTGGCATGCTAAATGCCTTGAATAAAATTAAACGTAACATCACGCCTGTAATACCCAAAGAGGTAGGCAGAGTGGTAGTAAAATTAAAGAACTGGTAAAAAAGACCAGCAGAAAGAATTTAGTACTACTACAGGATCGGACTCTGACAGTTCAGACAAAATTGATTAATCGGAATTTGGTCTTTGAAGCGATCGTCATAAGCTTGTTCAGCGGAAATTGAAAACAAATAAAACAGACGAAAGTTTTTCAGGCGAGTTATTACTTTATTTGAGGGCTCCGGTTAGTAGATTTAATAATGGGTAGATTATAAAGTACAGTTCCCGAAATTGTACAATATAGCATACAAATATTTGAAAATGGTGGCCAGCTCTGTTCCACCTGAAAAACTTTTTTCTAAAGCCGCGCAAGTATTAACCCTGCAGAGAAGTAGAATCCAAGTTAAAAGAGTCCATAAAATTGTCTGTAATCTATCAGATTTAGATAAGATATATTGGGATTAATATAAAATTTATTTGATTGCTTTTTTGACCTTGGTGAGTTTACTTATTTACTCCTAATAACGTCTTTTCCTTCCTACTATACGATATATCGAAAATATCGATGTTTTTGTTCGATATATCCTTAAACATCGATACAATATTTCGATATATTCTATCGAAAAAAATATCGACACTTTTTGTACATGAACATCACTAGACAGTAGTACTCTTGAGCGTAGTCGCACTAAAGTGAGCGCTCATTTTAGTTCAAAATGTAATGGCGAACTAGTTCGCTCTTTTAGTTCGTTAATTTGTTGTTTGAAACGATCTCCAGAAGATTTTGGCGAGCAAAAAAAACGGTATCTTGAAAATGTTGGCGAGCAAAAAAAAAAGGTCTCTCGAAAATGTTGGCGAGCAAAACAATGAACGCTAAAAAATTTCTAAAACGAACTAACGACCTAAGAGCGACATCATCGATGAACTAGTTCGCATAGTTCACCTAAAGGAGCGCTCTTCTGACCTAGTTCGTTCGCGAACCACCCAAGACTAGACAGTAGGTACATTGGAATTTTGGGTCAGTGTTGCCAACTTGGGGTTTTTTCCCCCTAAATTTAGGGGGAATATGGGCATAGGGTTTTTTTAGGGTTTTAGTAAATTGTTCTTAAATTTTTCGGGACATCATGTTTTTGTTTTTTGCTCGCCAACATTTTCAGGCGTTTTTTTTTGCTCGCCAACATAATAAAAATCTGTAATAATGTTTAAATGACAATTTTGGGGGTTTCAAGTTGAAATTTAGGGGTTTTTAGGCTTTTTTGACATTATTTTAGAGGTAAGATTTTTTTGTTAGCTACACTATGTTGGGTTAAATAAATTACACTACTAACGACGAATTACATTAATAATTATTGTAATGTAGAATGTGTGGATTAAATTTTAAATATAGCAGAGTTACATCGTAGATAAATATTATTTTAACATAATCTATATAGTTCATACTTTTCCTTGTAGAGTCGTCATTTATTTTAATTTTAATGCAATATGTTTTTAATGCAATGAAAATATAATTCCACTTTCACTAAATGTTAACTAAGGAAAATTACTTGTTTACTTTACAAATATGATAAATTAACATTAACATATCGATTTTCTCTTAACATTATCAACCGCTCACCAACAGCCTTTTTGAATTATATAGATGACTTGTAATTTAAATAAAAACTGAATATACCATAATATTAGTATAATTTTATTTACCTTTTCTAATATTAAATTCAACATGATAGACAACATAATTATTATAAATAAATTGACAGTTTATCATTCCTCTCAATCACATGCATTTTCTACTCTATAGCCCTCTGCCGGTTTATAATAATCTATGCCACTGTTCTGTCTTTTCGTCGACGACGATAAGAAAGTTTAGGTTCAAAGTCTGGTTTCGAAATTACTTAATTAATAGTTCATAAAAGTTTAATAACCAAAGTTTTGGCTTAGTATAGACATTCAATATGTCAAATAGCAAAATGTTTAACGCTTTAAAGTTTTTAAGAAATCGTAATAATGTGAAATTACTAAATAGTAAGTACTGATAGAAATTGAAACTATCGGCTAGATATAAACTTATAAAAAACTGTTACTAATGAACTTTGCACGTAACATGTCCTGGAAATATTATGAAAATATAATTTTTTTTTTATGACAATTATTCAATTTAATTTTTTCTGTAGATGTGCACAACAGATCGTATGCTGCTGCTGGGACCCAAGTTCATACAAAATGTAAAATAGTCAATGGAGTCTATGTTATTACATTAGATTCACCAAATGTTAAGGTAAGCTGATATTTAATTCCATTTTTTATTCGAACAACTTTTAAGAATATTTACAAAATTAACTGAAAGGCAGTTCAACAGCACCATAAATTTTGGAACAACCAAATTCCATACATTTAACTTATACTAATTCCATGGCATCTGCACATAAGATTGAAGAGAACATTGTATCCAAATATACAGCACCAATAATTACATAAGAAATGTAAATCATGTAGATTCTAATATTGTGTAAAACAATTACAATTTGTTCAACTAATATGGAGTCAGTGTGCACACTAATATGTCTCCACTACTTTTGATACAATTGTGTATAAGTATTATGAATGAATGGCTTTAAAAATAGAACAGAATACATCTCAGTGACATTCTATATGTAACAAAATAATATGAAAAGTACATTCCTTGAAATGCACCCAGACCCTTTACACAAATTGATTACAGTAAAAACATTGATTGAATAATCCTTCAAATCACATGATATTAAAGACAATAAATAAACATTGATTATTTCCTATCAGGTGAATTCTTTAAATACAGCTGTTATGGATGAGGTGCGAAATATTCTTAACGAGGTGGAATCTAACTCAGCCATTGAAGCTGCAGTTTTCATATCAGGCAAACCTGGCTGTTTCATCGCGGGAGCTGATATATCTATGCTGGAAGCTTGTAAAACTAAAGAGGAAGTTGTGAAATTATCTAAAAGTGGTCAGTATTTTCTTGTGAATTATATGATTCATTATTTACTAATTTATTACAGCAAAATTAAATAAGTTATAATCCATAAACAATGAAACAGCCTAGAATACTTAACCCCACACACTGTTCTAGTGTTAATAATGAATTAGGTAATTTGTGTCAGATTTCATTTCATGTTGCGATGAATATTCATGAAAATGTAATAAGAAAAGTCAAGTATAAAGTGCACCTATCATCATGTGCATTTCCAGTTAGTTGATGACCTGTAATGTTGTCATAATTACATTGCAATAATTACATAACATCACACCTGTAATCCCTGAAGAGATAGGCAGAGGAATATAGAACACCTGCACATTTCACCAGTTACATTTATGTCCCACTATGGAATAGGTGGTGAGCCTATTGCCATACACCGGGCACATATCCAGATTCCGAGCCATTACTAGAAAATCTAAATTAGAAAATTTAGTAGTGTCCGGCCCCGGAATTGAAACCAGGACCTCTCCGATCGGAAGTATCACTTGCAACCAACACAAATAACGAGGCATTGCAATAATTAAAGTAAGAAAAAAATTTATGTTACTGAATAATGTTATATGCAATTGTTTCCTTTTAGGTCATGAGATTTTTCACAGGATGGAACAATCTCGCAAACCATATGTAGCTGCTATACAAGGGAGCTGTCTCGGAGGAGGTTTAGAAACAGCACTAGCCTGTTCTTATCGAATTGCTGTTAAAGACCCTAAAACAACATTTGGATTTCCTGAAGTTATGATCGGACTTTTACCTGGTGGAGGCGGCACTGTAAGGTGCAGACATTTTAATTTATGCTCATTAAATATATCACATCGTCATATATGATGTGATATAATGAAAATTTATGCTTACAATTAACTGGTGCATCTAACAGAATTCAAAAAATTGACATTATATGAATTTTTCAGATTACCAAAACTCACATCGATTCCAACTACTTTAGACCTAGCCCTTACTGGAAAGAATATAAAAGCAGACAAGGCCAAAAAATTGGGCTTCATAGATTTATTAGTTTCTCCCCTTGGACCCGGTTGGTTTGCTTTTGTTTACATGGTACTTTTTGCGGTTTAGAAGAGAGTGTATTAACACAATGAATATTAACAGGATTAGGTCAACCTGCTGAGAACACTGCCAAATATTTAGAAAATGTTGCAGTACAGATAGCAAAGGATATTGCATCGGGTAAGATGAAAGTTGATAGATCCAAGAAGGGATTAGTAGATAAAATCACTGCCACAGCTATGCAATGGGATTTTGTTAAAAATATTGTGTTCAATAAGGCGAAGGAACAAGTTATGAAGGCGTCACGAGGGCTCTACCCTGCACCCTTAAAGGTAATTTTAAATGTTGTACTTTTATAGTTATTGTTAAAAGATTGCACAGATGTGACAATTACTGCTGAAAATGAAATTTTCCACATAGCAAGTCGCGCTAGACTAAATTTGGTTTGATATATAATATTCTACTATATTAATAATATCTCCTTAGATTCTTGAAGTCATCAGAACAGGGGTAGATAAAGGGCCTGCAGCTGGATACGAAGCTGAAGCACAGGGCTTTGGAGAACTAGCAATGACACCACAAAGCAAAGGTCTTATTGGCCTTTTCAGAGGGCAGACTGAATGCAAAAAGAACAGATTTGGAAAGTCACAAGTTGATGTAAAATCGGTAAGCCTCTTTATAATCCATTATTAAACATATGAAGAAAAAAAATCTATCATTAAGGTATTAAAATTGTGTAGGCTTATACTTTAATACTATATATGTATGTGTGTATATTATATATTTATAGATTGGAGTTCTCGGAGCTGGGTTGATGGGAGCAGGTATTGTCCATGTGTCAATTGACAAAGGTTACCAAGTGGTTATGAAGGACACCACCAATGCTGGCCTGTATAGAGGAGTTGGCCAGATACAGACGGGCCTAGTCAATGCAGTAAAACGAAAGAAGATGAGCTCGTTAGTTTCATTGTTTTAAATTATCAAATTTTATCATTCATTATTTAAAGCCTAGACTTCTTGGACTGCCCTGATGATCGACAAGTTGCAAGAGCAACTACAAATCAGGATGTCCAGGGATCCAATTCCGGTTTGGGTAACTACTGGGTTTTTCTAACTAGAATTTCTAGTTATAATTTCTGGTAGTGGCTCAGTCTAGATTTTGTAACAGGCTCACCTTTTATTCCATTATGCGATGTAAATGTAACTGGTGAGACACGTGAGTCTATATCTGCAGGGATTTATGGCGTGATGTTACATGAATTTTAAAATTCCTTTAAATTCTTAAATTCATTTAAATTCTGTTGAGCATTGTAGGGAAAGGATTTATTTGGTTTTAAATGTTTCAGAATAGATGGAGTTTAGCTTATACCTTGCACTTTTTATTTTCATTTTATTCTTCTATTTCATTCTTTTTATTTTAATATCATTTATCATTTCTATGACATGTGAATCAAAAGCGATCAATGGATAGAATTTGATCTGACATTTCTTGTGTTGAACATAATTCAATGAATTAAATTTTATTATTGGACCTTAACGTCTTCTTTCTGAACACTTTAAGGTGCATGCCACTTTGGATGCTGGTTAACATGCTTGTTGCATATGAAATCTTGTTGAATCTCATCATCATAAGGTTGTTTAACTGCACAGCTGGGCAATGGCCTTCCCTGAGAGGTTTTGTCCATAGTCTATGTGCTGGGTGTGTGGGTTGGTTATTGCCGAGCACAGCTTCTCACACTGCCTACACTGCTGCCCGTAGGGAGCCA
>DWDV01000024.1:0-26515 GCA_018245615.1 Mimoniades ocyalus | reverse complement strand
TCGCCGATTAGCATCGAGCGTGCGATCTGTCTTAACACTGTTTGGACGTGGAATCGCTGTAATGATTTTCTTTATTAATAAAATTAATAAGGGCTTACTGGATTTCTTTGTTCAATATGATACATGAACTTACTTTAATTTATGCTTTATTTTGCAACGGAAACAGCAATCACTCACGTCGGGGTATATTTTAAGATCGAAAGCATGGTCTTTGTTTTATTCTTTCCCGATTACCTTTTGCTAACTATAGAAGAATTGATCAGATTATTATGTATGAACCAGATTGACTCAGGTATGTTTATTCAGGATGGCCCCACTAGTTCTGGACCTGTACGAGGTCCTTTTTCATGACTTCTAGCCGATTGCAGCGAGATCAGATCATCAATCATCGATCAGATCATCAGCGAGATCACATAACATTATCAGATTATCTTATATGTACATAAAAATAGAGTATTATTCTGTAAAACTTTTTGTAGTTATGTTGTTACCAGAATATGCTATTGATAGTAACAAACCCATGCACCCATACGCTGTCGATCAAGCTTTCTGGGGAATTACATTTTCAATAACAGTATCATTAGCCATTAGTGGATGACCGAGTTTTGCTCGTTATTTTTTTTTTGGTAAATTGTTTTGTGGAAATTATATTTATATACGAATTAGGGGAAACTTGCTTAAAACGTACCTGTTCCTAAATCGTACCTCCTGTGTTTCTACCAATCTAAGCCTTTCACATTGTTCTAAGCAGCACAAAACGTAAACTTTAGTCCGCCATATTGCGTTATAAGAAGCAGAACACCGGTTGCTTGCTCTTTACAAAATTATCTCAAAATTCAGTTTTATCGATTATCTCAGTAAAACTTTGTAATATTTCATAAGCTTAACGTTCCATAACTATATGGTGTTAATTTTAGCCCGCAGCATTGTGTAAATAAACATTTACAAGTATGTCTGATATTTTTTTGGTAACTTTGTAGTTCGAGTCCCGATGTCTCATTATTTTTATTTTTTTGGTTTGCATTTTGTCAATTAACTAACTTTATAATTAACTAATTGTACTCATGTTTTTTTTTGGTTGAAATATTTTAATTTTTTTTTATTATGTCGTTCGAGATCCAGAAATATTATTCATATTACACCAGTATGTAGGGTAATCTTGCTTAAATCTTTAAGAGAAATTTGTTGCTACAGAAATAACATAAGCAATATAATAATAAAACAACTGTCAATCAATGTAACATGACGCCGAAGAAGGAGGTAGAGTAGCGTAATACATTTCCACGTTTTACTAGTTAAGTTTACGTTCCAATATGAACCAGGGGGTGAGCCTTTTGCTATAGGTACACCGGGCACAAATTCGGACTCCGAGCCACAACTTAAAATCATAACCAGAAATTCTAAGTTACAGAAATCTGACAGTACCCACCCGACGTGTCACCAATAATACCAAAATATCGTCCTCAATAGCACTGAAGTTGCACCAGCTGTTATTTCCTTTAGCAGACTTGTGCGAATGAAAATTTTCTCGTGTGGCTTCTGTGCTAAATAAGGATGAAAGAACGTGATAATTTAAGATGACCTCATCATCTCATTATTATCATCAGGCTGACGATAATAATTGCAGTCCTTTATTGGACATAAGCCTTCACCCAGGGTTGTTCCCGGAACCCTCACGGTGAGCATGCGGATTGGCGATCGTAGATTCTATTCTATTTATTTCGTACAATCGTTTCCCTAAAGTATAACAAAAGCATGATACTTTTGAAACCGAAATCGATGTTGATTTGACGCTTGACTGGACGATGTTGACAGCCTTGTTTATTCATATTTCACAGATATATTAAAGAAATAAATGAAGTAGCTTTTAATACAGTTCTGGACCGCTAATATATGTATGTATTATGTAGGTCTTGAAGTGAGGCGGAAAAATATTTATTCATCAATGCACGTAGGTACGTATAAGAGGCTTTCCAAAAACACAATTAGGTACTGAACATACCGCCATCACAAAAACCGCCTACCAATTAGTTTTCTTCCCTATTAGGTATTAATGTACATTTACGATCTTATAATTATGACTTGTAATAGGTAATACTTTTTCTCAAATTTTCTGTCGATATACATATAGATTACCACTTGTGCTTTTGATTTTACACACATTCATTTTTATAAGCGTTTTAAATTGTTACTCTTGTAACAGTCCAGCAAGAGCAGAGTTCAGCCCTATCGTAACTGCCGATACGTCATATTATACACAAATAACAGAGCTAACCTGTGTAGGTACATATGTATATCCTATCAATTCGATACAATATCAGGCACTAACCTGTATAAACCACAAGCAGGAGCTCTAAGTGGAGTCAATATTAAGAATATCAATAAGTACCTATGTAACAATTATAAACATAAGGAACTTACTTAAACCTGAGCAGAGCATATTTTTTATACAAGTTGAAGCTCTTATGCTTCTACAATTCGTAGTTTGTCATTTACTGAGAGTATGTCATAATAAATAAACATACCTTTCACCTCCAAGCTATGGCTTTACCTTTGTTGCCTACTGTGGCAAGTTTATGTAAGATTAAACAAAACACAGTAGGTACCAAAGTGAAATGGACAGATTTATATTATATTGTGTATTGTTGAAAAACCGTCTCCATAAATCACTGCGGAACAGAGCTTATGGGTGGGGCGGGGCGTGGTCTCACTGGCCCCGCCCATGCGCCTGCGCGTGCGATACCGAAACGTGCTATTGTTTGTTTCGTGCCGCTATTGGTGGGCCGAATGAGATTATTTGAGCTTTTGTAATATTTTTCAGGAAGCTTCAATTCTTGGGCTCATGTAAGGTTCGTATTGTTAATTTACCAAGTTATGTGATTAGTAGGAATAAATAATATAATTATCAACTATACAAAAATATATGTTTAAGCAAATTTAATGAGTGAATAGGTATATATAGAGAATATTTAGCAGATAGCTGTTAAACAATTTTTTATTAACGAATAACTTATATGTTTTTTACGGAGTTTAAAATGTCGTACTTACATGAAATGATTACATTCGGTAGATAGGTACTTAGATATTGCAAACCATTCTATATTATACGGCCCATTGAGTAATTTAACAAATATTTCAATTGCTCTATGTTATTATATTATCATCTATAATGATTCTAGCTACCCATACCCACGGTTGAGAAAACAATAAAATATCATTCTTATAATATTTCGACGTCATGGTGTAAAAAGAGCCAACCACGAGTAGAATACTTGCCACTGTTCCGTTTGAAACTAGCCAATCAACTTCGCCCTTTGACAAACCAAAGGAGCTTTTCTGTCGACACACTAAGAAATCACAATAACACAAGAAAAGAATAAAAAATAACCAATGTTTGCTAAATAAAAAAGCGTCCTTTATTTTAAACGTGAAACATTAGATTAAAATCTGCTAAAATATATCGCCATAGGTACCTATAGGAACATAGTAATATAATGTACCTACATTGCTGATCTGAAACACAGCTTAAAATATCCGCATGAACTCAATTACATAAGTCAAGAGAGGATTAAATATATTTACAATGCCCTTACATTATTCGGACGTAACTTATTATAACCACCATTCATAAAACGTCTTTATACCGGTTTTAAATATTTCGTCGTCCTGACAAGCCCTTTGAGACACACGAATGTGTATACTGTCAATATTCGGTGCGTTTTTAATGCGTAGAAAAGAAATGGAACTGACGACGTTCATACCTACAAATGCGTTACGAGAAATATTCAACAACTCTTCCTGAGTGGCAATTAAAAAAAGGATTACAACACGTTATGTTTGTTAAGAAAAGTGTTTTAGATGTATCCATCTAAAATATTATGATCGACGGTGCCTATAAATGATTATTCTCGACCCTGATTTAGTTGATTCTGATGGAAATAAATGTCAATAACAATCTCATTCCTGTAATTCGACCTAGAATAGGTTGCAAATTCCACGAGCTTCTTGCACATTTGTGTCTCTCTTCAAACAAATAAAAAATATCTTGTTTTGATTTTATTGAAATTTTACTGACATTTAACTTTACATTACAAGCAAAACGAGGTGCAAATCCCATGTAGGTACGCTCCAACTTGCCGCCCGTATGTCGCCCGTGATCCCACATCGAACGGACGCTAAGAGGATTGCATCCCCACTCCGCTTAATCTTCATTAATTTCAACTCAATTTAATTCCGACGGGAACTGAGCCATGCCTGTCTCGTCAGTATTGTTCGACGCCGTCCAATATGATATTAAAATCGAGCGTTTTTCTAAAAAAAGAGGTCGACTGTTTGTTTTGTGGCGTATTAAGTTTGGTCAACATCACGTTAGATATCTTCACGTTAGATATTCACTGCCTATAAACATGAAAAGCGTTCTTATTATTTCGAAGCAATTTTATCTTCTGAGTGCATAGTATTATTATATGAATAAATTGATGAATGAAGAAGAAGAAGAATAAAGAAAAAAGGACATTTTACTTCTGTATCTCGCTATGTGTAAGAATATTTGGTATTCGGCGCCCTCTGCCCAACCCTTAAGGGACCTGACGTGATTACCAATCCTCTTTAAGCCTTATTATTCATAGTGAGTGTTAGTGAAAAAATGAAAAATTCTTAGAAAAAATCATAGTGAATAACAATGAAGACGCCCAATAATGGTGCAAGAGAAGATGAAGAAACGTAAACGTCTAAAAATTCTCCATAATGTGCTCTACTTTGTGTGCTGCTGATAAGGACAGATATTATTTGAAGGTACAATCCTTATGAAATACACATTTAAACGCTGAGGAATGATTTTTAGAAATTCATCATTAAACGAAGTGACATAAGGGACATACTTAGTTAAGTTTTAAAGTTATGCGAATGTACCTAGTATGCGAAGTGATACTTACATAATCTAGTCTTCATCATCACCATTACCAGCAGTCTATTGTAATCCACTGCTGGACAAAAATCCAGCAGTAGACTACAATAGACTGGTCTTGGGGAATATAAATTATATTTTATAACCAGACAAAAACTTTATTTTCCGCGCATGAAACAATGAAGCACAGTTATTCTTATAAAAATACTGCATTTGTAGCCGGCTCTAAAACATTTAGGCTGTCACGAATCGAGCCGAGTAAAACAATAATAATATAGATGGCAATAAGAAAAAATATTTTCCATCCGATCATAAACACATCACGGACCGATGAGCCTTTAACGAAGCCGACGTCACGATCGGATTGTCTCTAATCTTTAAAAGGACACGGACGATACAGAACGAGCTTTTTTTTGTATCACACAGAATTAAAATTGTGTACTTACGTATGTTAAAATATTAAATTTTGGTCTTGTATTTTCAATAATAAAAACTTCATAATCATTGAGCGCGTGGCCTACCTATAACAATCCTAATCGATGATTCACTGCCGATGTGTGATTACTAACACAATTATTGCCTTATCAAAGATAACAGTGTATGTTTTATGTTACTAAGAAGATATAATAATGCGTCAATTCTTGGTTTTTTTATTTAACATAATTGGTATAGGTATAGTTATGACGGAAATTTTACATTTAGGTTGATTACTTTTTTAGACTCCATTATTAAGTTGAGTAGGTATTTATTTAAATTCCAACCTATTGATTTTCGAATTCTTACACAGTACCAGCGAATTGCCAGTTTGTCCTAGAAAAAGATGCTATATTCTACTTAGATACAAAACTTAGTTTCATAGCTAGGTTTTAAGAAGAAAAATTTAGTAGTTTGCTGATCGTAGGCGCTTGAGGATCTTGGACCCTCTGGGAGGCGAGCTGATGCTTTATTGCGATTTGGTCCAGTCCACTACGTCTTTCCTCGTCTAACTTGATTAAATATGAAATTAGAACATCTTCAACTTAAATTTGTAATATTTTCAATAAGTACCTACCTACAAGTAATATTGACAACAACCATATAGAGAAACAGTTTAATGTGATATAAAAATATAGCATTAAACAGTTTTTCTAGATTTCTGCATACAGCTCCATAAATTATTTAGTCTAAATGTATTTTTTGTAAGAAGCAGTGGGTACTTAAATAAGTTGATGCTACCGGACATGAAAGTGGCTTGAACACATATAGGTACCTACACAGGTACTAAGAATTGTATTGTATACTTACTACGTAAGAAGTAAATTTAATATATAGAGTACATACAGTTAGGTTCAACTTACGTGCCTTAGAGCTTCTGCGATTACGCAATTATTACAGCCTCGTATTTTATTCGGTCGTGTTCCGGCCCCGAGGCGTCGCGGTCGCATTCTTACACGCCATGCTCGATAACATGCATCCGATACAGCGGGGCGAAAGTATTGTTAGTCGCAGATTGAGTTTGAAAATTTTTCAATCTTCTTTTTCACTGATTTTGTTTATTATATTAATATAGAAACTATTAGGACGTTCTAGAAGATCATAGAACATATTACATTCATTAAGTGACACAAAGAAAATTTCATGTTTAGGTATTTCCACATTACTTTCATTAATGACTGCCTCGTTGGTCGTGTTGGTTGCATGTGCGACTGCCGAAGGGGAGGTCCCGGGTTCGATTCCCGGGTCGGGCACTACTAAATTTTCTAATTTAGATTTTCTAGTAGTGACTCGGAGTCTGGATATGGATATTCCATAGTGGGATGTAAACGCAAATGGTGAAACGTGGGAGTGTTCTACATTCCTCTGCCTACCTCTTCGGGGATTACAGGCGTGATGTTACATTACGTTTTATTTTAATATTATTATGTTGTTTTTTTTTTATTTCAGGATGTAGATGGTGGGAAAATAATATCCTTCCGCCGTTGCCATAATTTCGAATAAGAGCCGTTGAGACGGTCCCGCTCTCCCTCGGGACTGCGCAGAAGACAATTTGATGTAAGCGTAGGGTCAACAAAATGTATGTGATACATATAATAAATTCTAATAATTGTTTAAACGTAAACTTATACATGCATGAATTCACAATATAACAAATAACAAGGCATATTACTTTAAAACTGCTGTATTTTTTAGTTTCCTTGTTATATTGATTTCGAACAATAAGAACTATGTAAAATATCTGTAGGAAGGGATTAGTTTAACAATATTTAAGCTATTTCACATTCAAATGGTAGGTAAACATATTTGTGCAACATCTTTTACTATCGTTCAGTAACAACGGCAATATTGCATTCCCTTTGAATGTCTAGTTCTAGTGTACGCACAAACTGGATCATAACATTAGGAGCATCTACTAGCCTACACTTCAGGTATTGCCACGTATCACAACGACAATAGCTTTTGAGTTTTTAAAATGAAACATTATATTTATATGACAATATTATTTCTAGCAATAGAATTATTCGCCAACCCTACTGAACGCGCAGTACCAGGTCGTGTGTTTTGACTCTGCTGTTTCCCACTTATAAATCACACGCCTAATGTATCGAAATGACGCTCCGGCGCACAAGTGTAACACCACCCTAAGGCACCATCGATGCAAATCCGACTCTATTCCGTGCGGCAGAGATAACAAATTACTATGCTTGAATAATAGAAGCGGATGAGAGTATCAGTCGTGTACAGGACGAGTGTAAGCGAATGTAAGCCGTAGGACGTGTAAGTGAGGAGCGTTTTGGAATGTAACAAATGAGGTATAATCGTGGTTTGATAGAGCGGGAGTATGGTACTGCCTGGCAAATTTATATTTTCACATCTAAAACATTATTCACTATCTTATGCGCTTGTAATAAGGTTCAAAATTGATGCGGTATTGATTTGCCAAGTGCGTATTTCCACAGATCTGTAATCCACATGAAAGCTTTGGGATTAGTGTTTGATGACATCATTATTTCTGAAATGACGATCGTGTCGCGATTTTCTGCGCCCTTAAGGGAACAGAGGGGTAAGTGGTGTGTTTTTTTTTTCATTTTGTATTACATTTTGATTTATCGTATGGATCGCAATACGGTAATAGAAGATCGTGTTTTGGTAAGTGTTATGGAAGTTCAGAATATTTAGGACACGTATTTTGTTTACCGAAACAAATGTAAATAATTTAAAATGCGGCCAATACACCAGAGGGTGTTTTATGCACAAATATTGCCGAGATTAAAAAAAGAATTATATATATTTGTAATTGAAACAGTAATATGACTATATATGTATATGAATTAGTATCTTTAACCAATGCAAGTAGATACGCCTGCAGAGAGTCATCGCATTTCTGTAACGACAAAATTTCAGGAGATGCTGTTAAAATTGGAGTAATAAGACCAAATATAAACAATTTACTTCTATTAAGGTTTTCTTCATCTGCACTGGTTTAAAGATCGATTTACAAATTAACGCCAGCCGACAGATAAAACAAAGTCGTACTGATATGATTATATTGTACTGCGGATATTATTCAACGCGTAACAAATCTAAACAACTACACCATTATCTTCTAATAACCATTTTGAAATCTGCCAAATCCTTAAAATCGCATGGGACATCCACATTCTCTTGTTTCCAATCATATATCAAATTACCGCAAGGCGTTATCAGTCTTAATGCTATAGCTTTAAAGGTGTTATTGGGTGTCAAGTTTTAAAATTATGTCTGTTCGTCCCTTGTTTCAATTTTCCAGATCAGCGGTCCCTGTCGGGCCGAGATTGGGACTGCGAAGTAATAACGTAAGTAGAAATACTGCAGATGTTGGCGGAATCACGATGTCGTGGTGTGAAGCGAATATAGCACACCCGGTAATGTTTATCGGATTCGTGCACGGGGAAATCATCAACGAAATTAATAGAAACTGAATATGCGACCGAGTGGCGTTCGTGTCTTACTAGTGACAGTTCTAAATGAGTATTGACAGTTGAAAGGGGTAATGTACATTAAGAAGAATAAAAATAAATACCATATTAGTACGTAACATGTTTAGTATAATAATTATATTAATTCAATTTTTCGTAGCAATTTTTTTGCAGGGTTGATGTCTCAGCGCTGCATTATTAAGTGGGTACTCGGGGGAGCGGGCAATCCCAGTTCCCGCGGGAGACGTAACCCGAGATACGACAAATAGATAAATTTGTACACTAATGTATCAACGTTCTGTTCCCGTGTTCCCGCTCTGTGTCCCTCACCTACCATTTGCAGTGGAAATGTCCAAGCCAACTTCCCTTAATCCGTGAGAAACACTTCAAAAAAGGAGAGTCAAACATTTACATAATATATTAATGTCAAAATTTTTGCCGTTCGATTTGTTCTTATTTTACCCACTAACACGAGTATGGTCTACAAATAAATAAACAGGAGCGTATATAAAATTGTTAAGCAAAATTTAGCAGTGCGCATTTAACCTTTATACCTACCTTCTATAAAGTTTACGTATGAACGTATGTTTTAAAAACATGCGTACTGGAAAATACCGTAATAATAAAATGTTCTTACACTATTAATATTTGCTATGGAACACATTGTACAACTTAAAAGTGCAATCAAGTATCAGCTTTCATCGTTATGGCGTAAAGTGCTTATCGCTACTCTGACCGCGTCATCGCTCGCTTTTATGTACTTTATACATATTATCGCTACGTATTTACAACGGAGTATTGCGCATTTTGTAAACGTCCACGGTAATATATGTGGTATATAAGAAGGACACCGGCCATTAGTTATCCATTAACGACTAAATATTTCTTTACTTACCTCGCGTCGGCATTATCGGCACGATCTGGAGATGGCTGTGTTTGTGGGCAGTGGGTATGTAAATAAGCGGGATACGGCAACGTGCTTGTACGTACGTCGCCGCGACGGAGAGTCGTTCGCTCTCTCAGGCTACGATATATGGTCTCGACTGACGACACTCCGAACGCGATGTACATTACGTGCCGTATTAATCGATCGCAATTCTTATCGGTCACATTCGATACGGCGGTGTCTTGCTATGGCGATTTGTATCGCGATGAAAAATTCCTCGTTTTCAACTATAATCAAATTCTAAGAGAGATGTATGAGATAATATGTCAATCATATTTATCTTTTCTTATTAATATACACGCTTCATTAGCACGAGGTATTTGTCATATTTATTGGGCCTTGAACTCTTGTTTTATTGAGCGCATTAAATAAACCTGTCTAAAAACATACGTATCCTATAACAGAGTATTTTTGAAAATTTAATGTGTTTTACAGCTTTTTTTTCTCCGTCTCTGCGTGTGTCGTGGTCGTCGAGAACGAACGATCGCCATACACCTTATCTCCGATCGGCCACATCGGCACTGAAGGCTGTGTCAGGGCTCAGTTAGTTACGCGCGCTGTGACGGGCGCGAGGAAAAGCTCGAGTTTCGCCATCTTACCTGGAAAGATAAAAACGGATATGTTACAACGACGATCGAGTTGAACAGATAAGATTTTTTCTCATCCGAGTGATCGCTGGACGTTGGCATGTGAACTTATTTTATGGTCAGTAGAATATATTACATATCAAATTAATAGTAATTCCGATGAAAATGTTAGAATGAGAGAGTAAATAATTAAGACATTTTGAAACTTCAATATAATGATTAAATGTAAACCACAAACTAAAATACTATTGTGGGTAAATAGGGGAGGCCGATGTCCAGCAGTGGACCGACTAAAATACTAAAAGAAAATTAATAACATTCATGTCTGTCACGGCATGAAACAGATTCTATTTTGTTTCATCAATTATCCTTCTTTTATTATCTAACTAATTTAATAAAATACTTGTATACATATCTATAACGTGTAATGCTAGCTCTCCTTGTAGTTTACGAGTTTGTATTAAAATTAAGCAACTTAGATATTCACTGCGCGCTTGTTAATTAAAAGACAGCTTTATCATCGGGATAATGGTAGTACTCGTAAATGTACTTGTCTGTGGGAAATTAAAATTTCCTCATACCTTTTTTATCTCTCACTCTGTTACTTATTATTGTTATTATCTTTAGTATGACATTGGTTGAATCGTAAAATGTTAATCAACACATTTGGTCACAACATCGTATTTCGTTCTAAAACTTCAATTCGTTGTATTAAAATATTACGAGTATAAAACTATACTGGCGAGGTAAATAAGGTTCGAAAAACATTTTTGTGGCCGTTTTTTAACGGAGTTAATTTTTATGAAGCAGCTAGGTATATACTTGTGGCTAGACATATTAAAAGGAGTGTACCCACATAAATAAAATCAACAGTCGGCGATTCTCGACAATCGATGATCCATGATATCGCGTCACCGCTCTCGAGAACGAGGGACAAAAAGTAGCCGAAACACTACTCCCGGGAAGGCAGCGCATAAATATATCAAATCGAAAACAATAGGAGACATCGAGATATCGCATCACACGCCGACCCACGGACATATTTCAAAAATGGAGATACGAAAATAAAAAAAAACACGAGCCACGAGAGGAAAAAAGACGATAAACCGAATGTCGAAAAAAATACGTGATGGGCATTAATTAAAACGGACCCACGACCAGGAATCCAGAAAAACAAAGAACTTAAACAAACCTTCGCAGTGGGAGCCCCCGCAATGATCATCATCTCACATTTTTAATCATCGGACATAAAAGCAAGGACGCCAATCCAAAATCAACCTTGGGTACGTTATCCGAGAGGTGCATGTGAAAGTATCGGTTCGATAAAGAGCTGTTAAAGAATATTTTTTGGTTGGTTTGTCACCGTTGTTTTAATGGTATTACGCATTGAGGAAGGGTTATCTTGCGGATCCGATCTCTGGTGCCAGGTACGGACCAAGATTGATTGGGCACGACCCGACATTTTTATGCCCACAATCTCGGGTGTCGTCGACTCGGTTGTTAAGGAATAGGTTATTAAATTAAAAGTATCGATCAACCAAACAAATACTATTAACGCTGCCACAGACTCCGATGTAGATCAACGTTTCAAACTTGATACGTCTCGTCCACTTTTGTTTTGTTCTAAGTTTGTTGTAAGAGTCGAATTTAATGTGACTTTGAATGTCATCGAGATTGTGATGGGGATGTCATTATAATTTTAAGAGTTAATATTTTAGGATGTTTTGTACAGCTTACATTTTTATCCGTAGGTTCACTCAGGATGAGTTGAATAGTTTTATTTTTATTTTTAGAAAGGACAACACGAATACCAAAGGAACATGGTTACGAAGTTCGTCAATAATGCATGTAATGACTAGTCTCACCCTTTGTTTTTAAGGCGCTGATTGAAGTTCATTGATATTTCATTGCTAGATACAGGTCTGATCATAAGTGTCGAAGAACTTTTGAAATCACACAGGATTTTGAGTTATATACTACATATAACAATTTTAGTCTATTGATAACAATTTGAAATTAATTCAAGTCGAGAAAATTTTGTGAAAAAAAAAATCACATTAGCCATCGACAATATATATAATTTGGCTGTATCAGATATGGCTGAAGTTGACTCATCCTTTGCAATAAGTAATCTTCATGTAATTTAAACATGCATTTTAAACAGGTGAATTCAATCCATGAAAAGCTCCTGCACTACAATCAGCAAAAAGGGTTGTACTTAGATGATGACAAAAACTTGATACAAGACTCGATCGCAACGCGCACAATGCTTGTCAACACAGCGTCATCGTATGACAGCAGGGGGACTGTGACAGACGGCCGGACAAAAGAACAACGCCGTTTAGTGGTTCTGGGGTGTATGAATATATTGTGGATTTGTTGTTAGAGGCTTTTTATAGAGTGCCTTTACAGTTTTTGTTAGATCTCCGCGCAATAATTGCCGCCGTTAAACGAGTGGGCGTTTTGTTTGGGTGCGATATTTTCTCTTAAGATTATTAACACTCGTTGTTTGTTATTATTCTTATTTGCATTTTATTTTTATTTTTTATTTAAACATATTAATAAAATGTCTTTATAAATAAGGTGTCGGTTTCTGTGATATCAAGGATTTCTATAAAAGTTCAAAAATCCAGTATTTTATTTCTGGTCTATTTTTTTCAAAAGTATCGATGAGTCTAATTTAAAAAAATGTTGCTCTTCTACGGATATTGTTTTAACGTGATTAACATTTTCAAATTGCTCACAGATGTCAAACTGTACATAAATAATATTGATAAATTCAAAACGTATATCAATAACGAAAGATCTCTCATAACGGCAAACGACCAGCTGCTGATGACAGTCGAAATGTGCGATATAATAAGTAACAAACAACAAAACACACGAACAAACACAAGACCGAGATAACCTGATACCAGATTCCATCTGGATTACTCTACAATATTACATTACCGTGTTCTTTATATAGAGAAAAAATTAAGGAAAAAAACCGAATGGCGTTGCACAGGACGGAACAATAGTCAATAGAGATTTAAGACGGGATTTGGATTCAAAGGCCCTCATTGTTTCTGCAAGGCTTTTATAAAATTGGAGTCTTGAGTGAGCTGGATTTTAAGGGGTTTGGTTCACATTTAAAGCGAACACTATTCTCGCCCAAATTTAATAGTAAAAGGAATGTTTTTGGTATTTGGTATACGAGTCTATGGCATTTAATGGTATGAAATATTGTACACGTACTCGTATGTTGTATATATTGAATACGTCAAATATCTAATGAATGTATCACGTTTTAGAAATTAATTATACAAGTCCTGTATGAACTTTAAGCAATAAAAAAAATATTTTTTTTTTCATAATACGTATATAATAACAATAAGGTCTATTAGCGTCTTTTTACTTACAATTCGGGAGCTTTAAAACGCTAATCGCTATCCGCTATCACTGCACCGTAACTCCGTAACTGCGCTTTATAAGTACGTAAAGGTACTTATAAAGCGCTTTTCGCAGTCGGTGTCCTTTGTGTGAGGCTTGAAAAGGCGTGTGATCGCAATACCGAGTAATGGCTATTTTTTGTTGCACGTGCGTTTTTTCCTGCATGTGCGATAAAAAGGCGGCGTTCGAAGCCCTTAAGATCAAGCACCTCTTTCGTTCAATTGAATGTGCTCAAATGAAAAAACATATATCTTAGATAGTACGCTCGTTTTACCTAATTAAATATCCATCTTTCATGAAGGTTTATAAGATCAATCCTGTTACGATAAAATCTGGTCTCAACGTCGAAAACAATAGAGCAAAACATAGAAACAATTCAAAATTAACAATTCACAGCATATCCGTGCCGCCGAGTTCGATTTTCCGATCGACGGCACTCGTAACGAGACACCGGTGATCTGCGGCGAGGAGCTCACGATGAAATCCAATCGATCGGAAAGCGGCGAGCCCTTCAAAATATGATGTTAACAGTTTGTGCGTTAGCGAATATGAGCGATAGCGGGTTAGATACGTACACGAGACAAAGGTCGGTGCGGACAAAGCGGCGCTTAATCAAGATATCAGAGGGCGGTTCAAGTGATGAGCACACGCGATTTTGCATATTTGCAGGTTTCACACATTTCAGTTAACTCTGTACTCGTGATATTAAAGACTGTGCCGGATTTCAGCACCTTGTTGTACAATTATATACTAGTAGGTACTTATCACTGGATCACTCTGCTTCATATTTCGTTTGCGAACTACCTATGTCTAAAATGAAAGTAATTTCAGTGCCATTTCTTTATCTTGTAATGAAAAATTATATTGGCCAGAAGTATGTAAATTTTCAAGCGTTGCTGGTGAGCAAGTTTAGACCTCTCAATCTCATATCGAGTATAATAGAAACGATTCAACAAAAAAAAGTGGCTGCGACTAAATTGAGGACATAAAAAGTAAAAACGCTAAATGCCTATTTGACTTCGAATATTTCCAAAACGCTCCCGCTATTGATCTACACCGCACGCAGGGCGATGCGCTGGCGCAGGATTAGTCCAACGCAGCGAAGCGCACGCGCGCACCAGACCTGATGTAATGCCGCCGGCGCCGGGCTCTTTCGTGCCAGGGCTCCTTACCACGACACATTCAAATCGACACTCTAGAGGACCTCCGCAGTCCCAACTTACGTTATATTTTATTATATCATCACGTTAGGTTCCTTAGGGGCAGGCAGAGAACAACGTTACAGATCTGATGTTCTTCTATATTCATCACCTGCATATTATACGGTAAGTAAAACAAATAGATTGCAGCCACTTACTAAGTAGATAGCTCGGATATATCCGATCCATATTCTAATGTTTTGCAACTACAGTCTTTTGAAATAAAACATAAAAGTAACTTCACGCCTGTAATCCCCGAAGAGGTAGGCAGAGGAATATAGAACATTCCCACGTTTCACCAGTTACTTTTAAGTCCCACGATGGAATAGGTGGTGAGCCTATTGGCATATACCGGGCATATATACAGACTCCGAGTCACTACTAGAAAATCTAAATTAGAAAATTTAGTAGTGCCCGACCCGGTAATCGAACGCAGGACCTCCCGTTCGGCCGTTGCACTTGCAACCAACACGACCAACAAGGCAGTCAATGTCGATGTCGACGAGGCTGTCGGATTGGAAGGCTAAAATATTAAACGTTAAGGTATCACTGCTATACTAGCAGTGATAGCTTAGAAGTTTTGGCATAATTAATATAATTATTGCAGATGGGAAGCTCAAATGTCTATGTTCTTCCGTATAGTAGTATTTATACTTAATCATTCGTATATGCATAGTATATTGAAAAGCAAACAAATTCGTTGACAGGTTAAATAGAAAAAACACAAGAAATATGTGAGGTAAGTGCAGCGCAAATGAAGTGTAAGAAAGATTTTTTTACACTTAATTAATATATTTATCAATCAGTATACGAAACGTAATAAGTGTAGTCAATTACAATGCACTTTTCAAAGCACTTGTAACACTTACGAAATGAAATATCAAACAGGATTCTGAAAGAACTATCCATCGAGAATATTGGTGAAAGTTCATATGACTTCATCACAAATTTTATTAATCTATAGAGCTGAAGATCGATCTCAGTGAAGTGCTTTTACAGAGGACTTTCGTCCAGCAGTGGACGGGAATAGGCTATTGATGATGATGATGAATAAGCTATCGGTTGAAAAGCTCGACGCAATAGGAATTTTAATAGTTACTATAGATTTTTCAAAATTTTAGAATGTTGATATGTACATGGTAATGAATGTCATCAGCACTAACAAAATCTAACCTCGGTAAAATACGAAAATGTTAGATGTTCTTAAGAGCTGCTCCTTATTGTTTACATTGACATTGTAGTTAACATAAATGGAAATTAAACATGGCATATTATGGCGACCTATTCATTGCCGTTACGCTTGCCCTCTCATGAAAATGAGAAAATGTGCCGCTGCACAAGTGTCCTAAAATTTCGCCCCAATAATAAGCTATCATCATGACAGAAAATAATTTTAAAATCGCTTTTAAAGTGAACGCACAAAATTTTTATAACAATATTTACCTCTTAAGCCAGTCCAGTTCACTGTTGGATATTTCCATCCTCAAAGGGTTTCTTACCATAATCCCCACGTTGGGCATGCGGGTTGGAAATTGCAGAGCGCAAATTCAAGCAACGCCTACGCTACTGCTATTGGCGGCCAGGGCGTTTAGGTTTGGACAGATAGTATATTTATTCATTTATATAACACGTAATGATTAATATTTTAAAAAAACACGCCATTTAACACACGCACTATGTTAGGTACTATGTTGTTAATACCATAGATCACAATAAACAAATCATATTTTCATTAACAAATATTCTTCCTCTATATGCATAGTTACTAACCAAACAAAACAGTTAAATAATTAAGAACAGCAGAACATGAAACTGACAACTTTTATATTTGAATGCACTGTTAAAAAAATTCCATTAGATAATATAGAAGAGTAATAGAATTGAGTGTAACGTCAACTTGAGAAAATACTGAGTCATTCTCCAAGAACATCAAGTTAAACTACGAAAATTACGTATTATTATTACGTGCCATGGTACACGTAATTGTTATTCACGCTCGCGGCCATAGCTCAATTATACCTTCAATATTTGCAAATATTAGTATGAAATTGGCATTGGAATCGATCCATTTCACATAATGATACAGTTCCAAAAAGTTCGTGCGCATTTTGTTTGAAACCCAATGATTTCAAAATTGATTTTTCAATTTATATGATAATTGCAATTGCATTGATGATCGATAATAAGCACGATCTGTTTAGATTGGTCTGAAAATGCGACCGAAATGCAAAAGTATCTGTACTTTATTCAAGCAATAGGTTCCATGAGATTCTAGAATGAAATCGGGAAGTCAATTTAGCTTAGTCCCATGGTATTTCTAGGGAATAATCTCTAGATATAACATACAAGAATAAGTTACTTTGATGATAAGTTACTCTACATGATGACTTGGTGTTGCCATCGGCAGAACACGAAGAACAGAATAATATAAGGTCGAAATTAGATTACACCGAAACATACACAAACAGGTCAGCGCGGATTCGTTTACGTCGATTGATATTGTTACTAGTTTATATCAACATAAGATATTATTGCCTAGAGTTATTTTGTTAACAGATTATACAAATATGATTTCCATTTTCTATCTTCAACAGCTTATGGACCGGTTTTTACATTTCTAATTTCGAGAATGATAAAATTTCATCCTAGTTGTCATATTCCACTTTACCCCGGAAGCAATACATTTTTAGAAAAAGGACAGCATAATTTTTTCAAAGATAAGATGTTTTCAAAGTTTTATGACTTTCAATTAAAACAACAAAGTTTCACACAATCTTACAACTGCAGGACCCATCAAGACGTGTTATTCGTAAAGTCCTTTATCAGTGCTTATTTGCAACAGATTAAAAACCTGAATGCGAAATTTCATACTCCTAGAATTAATGGTTTCGGTTGTGCGTTGGTAATCAGTCATTGAGCTAGTTTTATAAAATAAATAAATAAATATCTCGGGACATCTCCACACACGGCCATTTGATCCCAAACTAAGCGTCAAGGGAGCTTGTGGTATGGTAACCAGATGGCTGATAAACTACATATATACATGTAAATATATACTTAAATAGATTTGTTTTTTCACACCCAGACACAGAACAAATACACATCATCACACAAATATTTATTCTGGGTGGGAATCGAACCCAGGACCCCCGGCGCAACAGTCAGGTTCACTAACCACTGCACCAACGGGCCAGTCAAGCTGGGGTCCTTGTCCTTGACTTGGTTGTCCTCGTCGGGATAGTAGGAATAATTTGCTACTAACTTATGGAGACTCATTTAAGTTACATTTGAATTTCGGTTCGTGTATGTTGTTTGCGGGAATAATATAACGTGAAATCACTGCACGTTTATATAAAATACCTACATATTTATATTATTATAAGAAATTTAAATATGTATTTATTACATTTATAAAAATTGTTTATATTGCATATGTATATGTATGTTCAAATTTGTTTCATTATAATTATGTTAATTTTACCTCACGTATCTAGAAAAATTTTTTTTTTCTTTTTGGTTTTGTTACCGCCTACCGCCAATTTCTCACCATGTGATGGTACGTTAAAAAAAGTATACTATCTGAACAATCCTATATCATGATGGGACGTAAACTTAACGGTGAAATGTGGGAGTGTGGTATACTCCTCTGGCTGCCTCTTCGGTGATTACAGGCCTGATGTTACTTTTTTTTACAGACGCGAAACTACAGAAATCATTATTAGGAAAAATGTCAATTTACATTTCCAGATCACAATATATTTCTTAATTGAAAAGTAACGAAAGATCCTTGTTTTTAAATTCAATACGACATACAAATTGTATTAATTCGATGTTGTTAATGACGTCTGTTATCTAATGTTATATTTTTTTATGATGTCGCGTTAACAGTCGGAAACGAGTTGTCCATTCATTATCCCAACGCGGCTAAATGTTGTATGTCAAAATTCATTTGCTCAACTAGATTTTATCGTAGGTAGGTACGTTTTAATAAATATCATAGTGATTAAAGCCGCTTAAGTCGTGTGAAAGGACGATAACGAAATATTAAAAACGCGTCAATTTAGATTTAAATTACATGTGAGATGAGACAGATGTGTTTGCTTTATAATAAAGTTGCGCATTCCGCATTTGTCGAATGTTTACAATATTTTGTATATTAAAATCATTCTTGTCTTGTGTACGATCGGGTTTCTTTTGCCATTGCTACAGCAAACGTAATTTTGAACAATACTAGTGTTGGGCCTTCAGACAGATGTTGCTTTTACAAATGTTACTATACTAAAGTACTATACTGGCTTAGAGGGCATGTTGAGTTTCATGTCCTGAAACAAAAATCGTTCGTAAAAACGATTAAAGGCAATCTAGAGCCAGGGACTCAAACTTAACTTTATTGCGTAGACATATTTGTAAGTACATCTGCTACATGTACCATTATACATAATATATATTTGAATTACAACAAGGAAGGCGTTACTGAGTGTCGTCAATGTTTGTTTCTAATTCGTTACTAAATCTGCTTATTTCTTTGTTTTCGCCTTCATTTTATGCGGCACGGCCTTTTTTAATATTCCTCTTATCTGACCATGATAAAATATTTATGCAATCGGTCGACTTCTCGTAAATCGTGTAAAATCTGTTCAGTGTGGTAATAAATAATAAAGCTTGGGCTCCATGCATACAGGGCCCGTATTACGTAATAGTTTGATTTATTGAGTTTGGCAAGGTGCAGCCCTGGAGCCCAAGACCCTTATACTCGTGATAGAATTTCGCATTGCGAACCCCGTCGGATTTTGATGTTCTACAAATAAAATGGGGTCTGTTTGTTGGGATATCACAAAAATTAGAATTTTTTTGAATTATTTCCGATTCTTTCTTGTTTTATACATATTAATGTATGGGAAGTACCTAATAAACATACATTTACAAAATATACTGTAGAAATATGGAAAATTCAAGTACTTACTGTGATTATTCAATCTGTAATATTATGTGTAATTTATAATGTAAATATACTCTTGATATATTTCCTGAAAACTCAAAAATTGTAAAAAATATTTCAGTAGGTACTTAAGATACAAAATCGAAATACAATCTTTACCCTCCAAACCGCAATTATAACGATACAATTTACAATACTGCAGTTTTTTTTATAATAAATAAAATATCACACAAAAAATTGAGGTACAAGTTAAAGAGTTGTTTATTTTCAAGAATATTGTCTAGAATTTCAGAACACAAGCCTGGAAATTCTGTACTAAAATATTGGTGGGACGCATTTACAAGCACAGCGGTTTGATTTATTTGAATCCAACACGTCACCCAGAGGAGCGTGACAGAATGTAGCTCCTATCCCTTTCAGTTTTATTATGGTCTATGACAAAGAAGATTGAGAGAGAGAACGCGTACAAATTTAATTTGACGTTTCTCCTTTAGCAAACTGTATTAAGATATGTACAATCAATAAGTTTAAGTTTAATTAAAAGTTATTTATTTACTGAAAAAATAACACGTATATCATCGATCGTGTTTTGATTACATGGATAAAAAGGACTACTGTGTTTGTGAAAATGTGCGCTCGTGAATTTTATACGTAGGTATCTAATCGAAAAGTATCATAGAATTTAAAAATATTCTAACAAAGGCAGGGAACACGGGGAGAGCGGCGATAGCTTTAGAGAACATGTAAAAAACTAAAGAGGCCAGAGGTGATAAATGTGAGGGTATGAATAAATTTCTTTCCCAAATCTCGAGTGATTAGTTGACACCTAAGGCGTAGCAGGTGAATTTGATGAGGCCGATCGTAAAATGTTACTTTATCATAACAATAACAAATTGCATTTGATCGCACTCACTGATTTGATAAGACAATGAATCATACAAATGATACGCAATTTTTTGTCTTAACTCAAAGGTCCTTGCAAAAGGCATCTAGACGTTATCTTTAGAACAATCATTGGACGTAATATAGGCAATATGTGTGTATTGTGAGTACGTTGAAAAGAGAATCTCGTGACTCTCTGTTAATGTATATATTAGAATACTCGTGTACTTAAAACAAAAGTAAGAAAACTGGAGCTACAAATAGGTTTGCTGTACATTTTACTCACAGATTGCTCAATACAGTTGCTGTATACAAGTACCTACACCAAATAAATTTTTCAAGTCGGAAACAACCCCCAGTTCGTTTGCTATCATTGGTTCGGAGCGAACAATAGCGGAATAACATTCACGAAGCAATAAAACGTTGAAAATCTAAATATTTATTTGAATTACTCGATGAGGGTACGGGGTGGTTTACGGTGTACCACCGATGCAAAGTTTCAACCGCGGACCGCAAGCTGGACGCGCTCCTCTGGTGAGGTTAACCGGAGACGAGACAGAAATATTTATCAGCGCGCCTAACGTTAACGCGTGCGTTACACAAAACGCTCTTTTGGTATCGATAGTAAAACACCCACCGAGCTTTGTACTTGAGCCCGTGCTCGGAGGATTCCAACCTTGATTTGTAGTTTTATCCGTAGGAAAACATTATAGCTATACGACATCTACGATATAATGTTTTACATTGTTTTTTGGACATTAAAAATGTCGACATCGTCATAAAATTTGTATAGTTTCGATATTTCGTATTAATATTTGTACTTAACGTTATGTTATTAATGCAACGAAACATGTTCGGTTATGCATATAAATTAAGGTAATCCTGTATGATTACTCATAGAACGTATTAAGCTTTCCAACATGAACGTGAAATGAAATTTTCAAACCAGGTGTGCCATCTGTCGTTGCATAGTGGAAGCTTGTAACACGATGATAGACTGCCTTCCTGCTGCCGTTGCATTCGTCTCTTCGATGAAGCTCAGATGGTGCGAAACTATAAATCAAAATTTTAAGGTAACATTCATTGTAGATGGAGTAGCGTCTAAACTTGAGCGTGCTCATTAATATTGATAAAATTGTGTAAAATGTGTTAATACAAGTTGTAAATTGTAGTGTTGTAATGTATAACGTAACGATAACAAGCACGGACAAGGTGTTAGTTATAATTAATCAGTAGTTAGGGAGAACACTTCCATTTATGTGCCTATTTATTCATGGTACAGAGGATTCTTAAATTAATCCTACCGGATATTTTATTTCCTCTCATATTTATCTAGATATCATATACAACACTCAACAGAGTTAACTATAAAGTGTCCTTCTAACATGTGAAACCACATCTCGATCAAGCGAATGTTTCCAGACTACGAGAGTAAAACAAATTAAACGATCTCGGAACATCATAATCTTGAATGTCCGACGTTTGAAAGCTTGATTAAAATAACAGTACTATCTAATATAATCTGAATGGCCGTAGCTAATTAAGCAAACAATTTTATGGAAGCAATCATCCGCGATGCTCTCTTCTCCTACATAAAGGTAGGTGAACTATAAAACATATTGATTGGTATCGTGGATTATTAGCTGTTATTTGTGTTGTCAATGTTTACGGCCGTTTTATGACCAATGGCGGTTTTATTACATATTCAATTGCCGTAGTTACGGATTTGATTAAGTAAACCCGTAGTCGCGTTTTGTTTGTCGCCCAACGAACCCATTTTATTGCGTCTATTCGAGTCTAATAAGCGAAGAAAGTTTTATCTCGTATCCGAGTAAACGTAACATCAAGTATGTATGTACTGGTATACTTTTGATTGAATTATATTTATTTATATATAAATTCAGCAGATTAATAAGGCACAGCGATTGGATTAATTGTTTTGTAATAAACGTTTATGTTTCTTTTTTATTATATGTATTATCTTTTATTTTATTTATTTTGATTTCGCTTGATATCTTGAAACTAAATAAACTAAACATAGGAGTCGAACATATTCTATTACATTTGTTTTCATGTTTCTATAAATAATATGCACTTGAAATGCTTCTATGCCATTACACTAGTTAATGCATGGTAGAAATCATCTTAGATTTTTATTATAACTTTTTATTTTGTTCCTTACTACCATTTACATGTATTCGGTATGAGCTTTACCTATCTGTTACCTTAATTACTTTCTTTTCGATAAGTGATTATTTGGGAGTTATTATTTGGCACCAGATTTACCCTTTGGATTGCGCCACATATGTATGTACCTACATACATATTAACGTTATATATATATAACCACAAGAGATCGAATTATAAAGAATATTTTATATTTGTCTTTACTTTTTACGTACATTTAAATCTAAACTTACTGATTTTGGTTTAAAAACGCCTAATCCTTATTCTTTCCTCTCTACCTACTGACAAAATCTCCAGTCTTTTCTCTAAGAAGATTAAGTAAAGAGGCCGTTTTGTCTTTAAATAAGCCCAACGAGCCTTTTAATTAAGTTTCCTTAAATTAATCTAAATTACTAAACTAAGGAGGGAACGAGGTATCCCATACCACTTTAAAAGTCGAAAAAAGCGGTCCTTTTATTAGCCCCGAATCATTGTTTAAGAGTTGCGGGGGAGGGAACAACCCTCTGTAACCGACGACTTTTGCCGATTCATTATCGACTTCAACCCATTTTATTTTAAAAGAACATTTCTCAGGTCCTTCGCGATTCTCATTGTTTCAATTTCATTTCAGATTTGAGGATTATATTGTAAAAGAAATTAAGTTTGATATTAAAGATTTTTCTACACAATAAGTATGTATGATGTATAATTATATGTATTAAAGAAAAATTACAGCATTTAATAGCAAAAGCTATTGCATATTGTATACATGCCTCGTTTTCTCTAAAGAATTCGACGATATATTTGGACATTGATCAAAATACCATAAAGCCTTGTATGACCAAATATTACGATAAATTATATTTCTTTTTGTTCTTAAATATTATTATCTTAAGCAGTTTTCGTGTGATGTAATAAATGTCATCGGCATTTCATTGTGATATTGATTCTACTAACCACTGTGAATGTATACAGGCGAAGTAAATACATAGGATAAATTGGTGAAGAAAAATAAAATGTACTCTGTTGAAATAAAGATTTAATTACAATCGTTACATAATTTTACTCATAATAATAATTATTAGGTACATATTCTATAAATATCTATATAGAACATTTAATATTAAGCGAGTGTATTCGATTTGGTCACATTGTAATCTTCAACTATGAGTTGTACCACTTTATTTTTACAGCAAGCCTCCAATATATTTATGTTTAATATTAATTCGGACATGTGACCTACCATGTGGGACTTAACAAACACCAGTATTAATTATTGCGGTAAATCAGTTAATTATTGCTAAGAATTCTTATTGGTAATGAATAATAAATTATCCTTACAAAATCTATCATAAATTGACGCCACGCTCTCTGCGTAACGTGTTTTATACGAACATTTTCATTCACATCTGGAATTTATCAATACTACCGGCGAGGGGCCGAGCCACAGGTAAAGGGGTCCCATACGGCCACTTTATCTGTCGTCCGTCTGTGCAAACAGGTTTTAAATATAGTGTAAAAGAGTAAAACATTGAGCACCTTCGAATGCACATTTGCTAACCGTAACAAATAATATGTCGAATATATATAACAATATACAAAACACAATCGCTGTATCTTTACGTTTCGATGACATTCTTTTGAAAGCAAATAAACAATTTAACAACTTCACAGCACATAAAAGTGCAGTACTGTATTCGTTGCATTGCGAAATATTCTCCATCTCTGTGTAAAGAAGTGCGTAGAGCGTTGGATGACTTCTGTATAAGCGATAGTACCAAGTCCCAATTAACTTTCTTTAGTTCTCAGTGTGGTCCAATCGCTTTAGACATTAAACATGGGAGCGAGTGTCAGCTGAAACTTATTTGTATCAAATAAATTTCAAATTCCATTTGGAAAGATAACTTTGTAAGTCCTTTATTATTAATGACGCGACTAACGCCTCATGGATTATTCTATGTGTATTATATCGGCACCCATCTTATACAGTGACTGCAATCGATTTAAAAATAAAATATTATTCAGAATATATTTATATACATGTATTCTAATAATACTTTTAAAGACTATTTATAATGTTTGTTTTGGGACGTCACAAACGTCACCGAAAGTGGATAAACGACACTAATTACTTTGTACACTTCATGTGAAATTAAAAATATAAAATCTACAAAACTCCATTTTATTTACAAGGACAACAACAATAACCAAATTGACGAGCTACGATCGATTATCCGTCTAGATTTCATTAACAAAACAAACAATAGTCGGTACTGAATATACCTACCTATTTGTAACTCACTGGTGTTTTCGATTATCGCTTGCGTTAATTTATTCAATGTACACTTAACTCTAGAGAAACACATTATCCCATATCAACGAACTAATATTGCTTGAAAGGAATCAACATACCTACACAAAATTTATTGGAAGAACTTAAACGACAGCAAATATGTACCACGTCTCGTGTACTGCCCCGCGACAGCTCGAAGCATATTATCAGAGCTCGGTAATTTACAAAATTCGCTAAAACCAATGGCTAATATAATTAATTATACACATAATTGCGCTTCGTGTGTATATCTATTATAAATAATTTGGATAATATTATTTCCATAATATACTTAAATCTATAAAAATACTGAGCAACGTTGATTTCATACATTGATTTAAGTACTAAAGACAACCGACAATATCTAAATCACATGAAACTAAATTTTAAGTACAAATTCTCGCATCACTTTATACATGGTTACAATATGTGCTTTTAAATTTAAATAAGTATTATACGCGTTGACCAAACTAAATCAAATGCACAAACAATAACATTACATGGTGCTCACAGACGAGTTCAATGCGTACAAACTCGTACCACTGTCACAATTCGTTTGCAATGTTGGTCTAATCGAAGAACCGGGTCACTGTGCCACTGTGAATAGTTAATAGTCCCTGGCGTTAGTTGGGGTGTGCAACGACACAGCCACCACGTGCTTTACCTGAAACAATAATAATTCAGTTCAATATCAACCGAGAAACGGCGTCCCGTTGTGGAACTAAGAGTATCGCTTTTTTTCTGTGTCAATAAAGGTCTCCTCTAAAAAGAATAGCGGTATTTAAATTGTCAAGGAGAAAAAAACAAGGCTCATCCCGATAGCCGTTCCGATTCTATCGGCGCGTCGTCGGACTGAGCCCTCCGCCGCGTTCACACATAACGGCCGAAAAAAGAAAAGTCCAAACCAATCGGGACGAGGTGACGAAACGTTCAGTCTCATTATCTGAGAATTTATTAACGAATCGCTCGGACCGGAAAACCGAAATGTGAAAGAAATAAAAATTCGACCTCGCCCGCGGTCATCTAAGCTTCGTACGGCGTCAATGAAAAAAGAAGTCGGCCAGGTTAGCCGCTCTCGCGACTGAATGAAACGGAGAAGGAACCGGGATCAAAAGATAAGAGGTAAGATTAGGGCGTTGAGGGGAAAAACTAACGCCGCTTTAATGCGGAGGTAGTGTTGTGAATGAACAG
>DWDV01000023.1:0-26711 GCA_018245615.1 Mimoniades ocyalus | reverse complement strand
GGGTTCGATTCCCGGGTTGGGCACTACTAAATTTTCTAATTTAGATTTTCTAGTAGTGGCTCGGAGTCTGGATATGTACTCGGTATATGGCAATAGGCTCACCACATATTCCGTCGTGGGACGTAAAAGTAACTGGTGAAACGTGGGAGTGTTCTACATTACTCTGCCTACGTCTTCGGGGATTACAGGCGTGATGTTACTTTCAGTATTTAATACACATTTTCTATAATATGTAGGTATGTTACATAGCTTGATTGTGGTGTAAGCTTACTTTTCCCTTTTATAATACTTAATTTTTCTACACTCTACGAGCTGCTAATGTTAATTTATCATTTTTTTGGTCCACAAGTCGACAAACGGTCAGAGCAAGGTCGAATAAAGAGCAAGTGTTCAACAAAATCTTTCAAGTATCTGTCACAGCGGACGGTGACGGCTGTCGAAACACTTGTAGCGGACATCAGAACAATACCGCTGCCTTCATACCGGGCATGAGACATTGGAACGAAACAAAAGACAGTATAATGGAGGTTGTGTTCTGACATAACTTATCTTGGGCCTGTCATCCGTCACTCCACATCCATGGGCTATATGATTAATGTATTCCAGTTTGAAGTAAACCAGTCTAGAGTTTGTCATATCGGATATGTCGCAATGTTTACGTAAGTCGAGCTCGTGCTAAGCGCCGCATTTACTTCTGAGGACGCCAGCGCGAGACATACAATTAAGGCATGTAAGAATAATATATTTGCTTTTTCTTATATTACGACAGTGATGATACCATCTATTGAACACGTCCGCACAAGTATATTTACACTATGATCCACTCGTCTGATTTTTTTACAACATTACATCAGTTACAATTACGTACTTATTGATATAAACCAGTGTACCGATCATCTTAATATTATTACAGTATGAATGTTCGTGTATATTTAATTCGGTATATTCGTACAGAGCGTTTCTTAGTAGGTTAGTACGCGTTGTAAAAGAAAAAATGTATAACGCTCAACCAGTCAGTGTTGACTTGAATTACATTAACCGCAATACAAGTCTTTTCATACAAGAGTTTTCAACGTTGTGGGTAATTTCTTTAAAGCTGGTAGCAACGTTCCTACTTAACAACATTGAAAACCTGACTTGAGACATCGATACGTCAGTAACATGATATTAAAATGACAATAACGACGGATAAGCGTTTCCAGATGGTTCTACGGTTTCTGTAGTATTAAGATCATGCAAAGAACTTGTAGCAAACGTGATGTGATTTATGTTAGACCACCTACAAAGCAGAATAATGCGTAAATTAACATATGACCCATAGGTAAAATACGTACACAGCATGCCTGTAATCTCCGAAGAGGCAGGCAGAAGAGTGTATTGCACTCCCACGTTTTACCAGTAGGTGAGTAAAACATTCGCTTTGATAAGTCCAGTTAGGTACTTACATATACAAAGCTTGGCAATTTATACGAAGAAGTTTATTAACACATTGAATCAACTAATCATGCAAATGTATGTAAGTCCAATAAATACACAACGGATACACACGAAAGGACGTAATTATTCAATCAGGAAAGTTTAATTATCTTTCGATATATAATGTACAATAAAAACCATTTCAATGGATACATTGAATACAAATTACAATAACAATAGGAAGCACACGGCTAATGTATTTTATAATTTCGTTTTCTTTTTCTTTTATAATGGTGATATTGTCACGCGAAATTGTTGGCCCATGTCCCTCTTATAAGATTCTTTTTGTGGCCAGCAACGTATCAGTACCCTTTAGTTACACACCGTTTTAATTTTAATAAAAACGTGTAACACAAGCCCTTTGCATCATCATTGAAATTGAATTTTAGATTACATTCACAATTACTTTGTACCTATATAATATCTTCTATGTCACGTTCATAATATGTTTCGATTGCAAAAAAGAAATGAATAGTCTTCACATTTAAGTCTTGGGAAGTTTCTTCGAGATATGTTAAAAAAAAGCAATCAACTCATTCTCAGAATCACTTTCATTTGTGGCCACGGTCCGAAGAGGGTTTAATTCATTTGCAACTGACTCAAGTAATGTTTAGCATTTCATCGAGCGACAGAACCGCTAACGCGGCGTTTAAAGAACGAGTCATAATAGACGTAATGTCTAGACTTGTAAATTATAGGGCTTTAACATTAATTACTTACACTGTCACAATCACAGCAAAAATGAACAATACAATATTCGTTCCTTCTCCTATAAATTCCTCAATAAACCGCAGTTATTTCATTGATTGCAAAAAGCTGTTGTAATTATAATGCTATCATGAAATAAACACAGAAAACGCAAAAATAAATTTGAGACACAAACGCGTCATTTTGTTTTATCTTCCAATTCTGTATTGTAGGCCCAAGTGAGTTAATTTCTTTCCAGGCATGAATGCGGGTACAATTTGGAACAATGAAGATTCAGGTCTGGTTTTCTCACGTTGAGCGTCGATGCGTGAACGCCCCGCTACGGTCAGTTTGCGTGCAGACTTACGTTGAACAAGCACCATGACTTCAATCACGCGAGAGATCATACCGACACATTAGAATGTGGGATCCGCTGCAAGCAATTAAAACCAAGATGGCCTCCTCCTACACTGACTATTTAATGTGAAAAAGTGAATTTTGTTTCAAGGATAACCACCAGAATATTTCATTGGCAAAAAGCAAATCTTGCGAATATTATAAATACCGATGGTCGTTTAAGTTGCGTCTAGTACGTTTTTGAGATGTAAAAATAAAGATTGTTTACACTAAACAGACATCATTAAGATTAGGAAGCTTAAAAGATTTTAACTTAAAGTAATGTAGTAGTTTGTTATTTATGTTAATGTGAAAATATAATGAAATATTCTCAACTTAATATAAAGAAGGCAGTTAAATAAGCCTTGTTAACACGAGCAGCGTCCGTTTATAGTCATAACATGTTTGACCGATTTCAAAAATAACTTTATAAATAACATCTCGTGTTCGCAGTGCACATTTGGGTTCCTTCAGTAATACTCTTAGTACATTTATGAATGCTCAATCCCAGAACAAGTATAATCCCACCCTTATCTGGTTGATATCCCAATAAACGAAACGGTTTGGTTACACGTTTCTTATCCAGACAGCCAAGGAATAGAGCACTCTTCCCGCATCTGTGTTTGCATACACACATAACCTAGAGCTCTTCAAGGCAATGGTGAATAGGCTTTTCCTAGGCAATCTTGTTCCGTCTTAGGCCATATCTGTGCTTTCCATCAGACGGGACTGCGACTAAACGCTAGCCTATCACAAGGTAATAAAAAATCTTCCCATTTTTTAAATAGATATTCCGTGTGGGCGGGCGATACCAAAGCTTTCGGAATTGGGAATCTTTTTGTACAGCCGACCGGCACAGAGACCACGTGTCAGAGAGGCCGTCAACATAAATATGTTTATATTTATACTTCATATATTTCAAAATACCCTAACACGGAATTAATAGGAATTCACTTAAATGTACAAGCAAGTCGAGAAAAATTTGAGAACTAGTAAAACGTTTTACTTGTGCAATTACAATGTGCGTTTATGTCAACAACTAGCGTTTTGATGCAACAACGGCCGACTAATTTAAATAGAACAAAATATGCTCGGTGAACGCAAATAAGGCAGGCGAAGATTGATTACCCAAAGCTATGTTCGTAGCTTTGGAAGGTGCGCCACATTAAAGGACATTGAGACATGGAGTTCAACATATTCAAGCTGTACAACGTACCTAATGTTCTAATAAATGTCAGTCACCAATGAAAAAAGTCACCAATGAAAAATGTCACCAATGAAAAAGGTCACCAATGAAAAAAGTCATCAAAAAACCAATTTCATGTGTAAGGATATAGTTGACCCTTGGTGCTCTCTGCTTTCCCCGTAAGGGACATGGCGTAAAGGTATCATAATAGTCACGTGAAAGTTACAATGATAATAATTACAGCAATGTGAAAATTATATACTAAAATAGCAGTGTTACTATTAACAATTTAATTATTTTTCAAATTAAAAGAAAAAATAATAATACTAATAACTAAAATTCAAATAGTTTCAATGGGTAAAAAATTAATGATATTTTAAATAATTGCATTATTTAGTGTAAATTGCAGCGACTGATATAGAACATATTTTAATTTTTTACAATATTTTACAGGCCTAGGCAAATTGATTAAATTAAGACACAATTGTGATCAAGATAGCCTTATAAAAATATATATTAACAAAGAACAATAAAACTAAAACATTAAGCATAATACAGCTGACGAATATACATAGAATAGATACAAAGTTTTCTTTATTTCAATTGATGTATTGATTAATGGCCTTGGCAACTGGATCAAAACAATGCTAGATTCAAGAAACTAATTAAGTTAACGTAACAATGGAAAACAAAAAGCGACGTATCCGCCTCTATCCATACAAAGTCACATTATTCGGTTTTTTCTTGAACTCATGCCCATTTGTCTTGCAACAGATACAGTCTTGACAAATCAAAGGCAACAATTTGAAGTCCCATGGTCAACGAAATTAATATCAACGTTTTTTTGGATTGCAAAAAGACGAATTAAAAAAAAATTAAGAGACAAACAAAGAACAAGACAAAGGCAATAGTTTTTTCATTGTTTAATTAAAAACAACGCATAGTGCTAGTTAAGCTGTTCTCGTCATATCTTCAGGCAGAATTTTATAAACAAGGACGTAATATCAAACACTCAGAATTAGATTTGAGATTTTAAGGTATAAAGCTGTATAAGATACGGTATAAACGGTACGGTACGGTACGGTAACAACGGTAACAACGGTATAAACGGTATAAAACTATAAGGGGCAGCAGACTACTGAATTATGCTAATATAATATTTGAAACATTGATTAATGTAATTGTTACAACAACAAAAAATCTATTTTAATACACATGCAGTAGCCGTTACTGGTGATGAAGTCGATGTTAACTTCGCTCAAAGACTGCATTTATTGTAATATTATTTAAGTGCTTTATACAACTATTATACACAATGTTATCATTTGAGCAGTAGCAAACACTCAAATATAAGGCACCATAAGATAGTGTTTAAAACAAGTTTTAATTGTGTTAATAACTATAATACAAATTTAGAAAACATTAACATGAAACTCATATACTCATATGCATCTATATTATACACAGGTGTAGATGGCATATATGTACGTTCGTGTTAGGAGTGGAGCGATACTTCAAATAACAAGTAATTTTATCGTTGGTTTATACAAAACTGAGATTTTGTACTTACTACAAAACTTACTGACGGTAATACAACCACCTTTAGCCTTTTGAATAGGCTTTAATTTATTTAATTTAATGATAGTTTACTGTTATATAACTGTTGTAAATGAACTACTCAACAAATGTTGTTAACCCATTTCAATAGAAATACGACGTTTAGTAAATACAGAAGACTTCCTCACTCTCGTGTCAAGTACCGATGGCTTGTGTATGAATTATGCATAAGTGTTCGACTCTTGGACAAGAAGTTAAATTTAGATGATTTAACGAAAACTTCTCATTATACTAATGTTGCCAGCCGACATTGTTTGGTTTTTCCCATTCTACTGGAATATTTGAATTGATTTGTATCCGTATAAGTACATCGTGAGTACAAATGACACGTAAATACTGATTTTTCAATAGTTATCGCATAAAATGTACCATTCATTATAGGTATTTATTTAATTAAAAACAATACACTTATATTGGTTTGTTAGATAGAAATCGATATACAAAAAGACAAGAATAACCTTAGCTCGAAATGGAAACCAAATTTATTTAATTTTTGTGTAGTCCTCGAAGTATGTACACAAACAAACCAAAAAACTGTAAGAAATGCCACTTGTGCCCTAGAACGCATTAATAATTTTTACCATTTAGTCCAGTAAGATATTGTATCTTCGTTTGCATTAGAATGATGATGCTTTGTAAGGATTTCATCAAAAGTGAATTAAACGATACTGTATGAAATACTAATTCTTTTCGCAACAACCTCCCTACTAATTCAATTAAAAGATGCTACCCAAGTTTTCAAACCTCTTTAGCTTTAAATGGCCTCTCGTTACTCGTATATTTGGTTTAACAGGCAAATTGCGGATAAATCTTGAGTTTTGAGAACATGCACCTACTCAACGAGATGTAAATTTCGTGTAATTTCTTAAACTTTTAATTTTCGTTATCTGGGAGCCTGGGGGTGACAGCTAACACGACCAACGAGGCAGTAATTACGGTATAACTATGGTAAATAGTTAATTCCTAGTAATTTTCGACTCGAACACTTCGCCTTTTTTGTTCCGCTATGGGCCACGTATTTGAATAATGAGAAGGTTATGCCAAGTACCACAGTATACCGAGCTACATTCATATCAGAATTTCCTATTCTGGCCTATTATTCATGACTGCGGCGCGTGGGACGACACTTGTTTTTCTCGGAAGGTTGAGGAGACAGAGAGTGAGTCATTTTTGAATGAACGCACGTTGCAAAACACTGCCCCATTCAGACCGTGTGGTTATGCAAAACGATGCAATCGCGCAGTATTTAAAGCACATCAGAAACATAACGGACACCGTGTATTGTGAAACGTACTCAAAATGGAGTTGGGAGGTCGCCTTGTGTTCGGTCATACTGGACAGCTTGCATTCGCAATCTACAATCTAAATAAGCATGCGTCAACATTTAAAAAATATTTCTATAAGAACAACACAATGTCTTTGACAATACATTGATGCACACGGCATATTAAAATAATAGAATCCAGGGATAAATCTGTACCATTGTGTACTTAATCAAGTACATTTTTTCTGTACACTTGCAAAAGGAACCAGTTAGAAATGTCAGACTGTACAAATGTAATTGAAAGGCCGTTATCTAGGCACTAGTTTCTATGTCAAAAGGCTAGCATATTATCGTGTCAGAGTGTAAATGAAATTGTTTAAGATATCTGAGATAAATATGTCTTATCATAACGTAGGTGATGATTAAGTAACATTAAATAGAATTGCGTTAAAACTTTGTGGCCTAAGAACAATATATTGCTTTGATAGGGAAAAGATTTGAGTAAAATATTTAAATAGTTCAATGAAATGTAACACGACAATTGAATATGTTAAGTGATGAACTTCTATGACATTTGGACCAAATAATAAAAAAAAGCTAATATAAAATGGAATGAATTCTTGTCTATTTGTGGATGTATTACCACCACACCAGTATTTTATGATCTTTCTCTAAAAACAAGGAAATGTCAGATACACATGGATATCAGATTTTCAAACATTGAATTGCCTAGCAATGCAATATGAATGGCATATTATTCGCCAACAGTGAGTTAGAATCATATTCGATATTTGTTAATAACGGAACATCACGCCTATAAAAGGTAGGCAGCGGTCTGTGTACACTCCTACGTTTCATCTGTAACGTTTCCGTCCTACTATAGAACAGGAGGTGAGCCTATTGCCATACACCGGGCACAAATCCACTCGACGAGTGTCTATTAGTAAATCTAAGTTAGAAAAACACAATAGGTATCACCCAACCCGGAATTTGAACCCAGGACTTCTGGATCAGCAAACGCAATCGCAATCACTTGATCAACAAGTCAGTCATTTTGTTAAATTAAATTTTAATTTATAACATAGTCTTAAATAGTTTTAACGGGGTGCATGAAAGGAGTCTCCCCGAGCGGTGACTATGTCTGATTATGTACGATCATATATTGGCCGGCACACCCTGGACATTGCGGCTAATCCGTTCCCCACGATGGCTGATCACGAAGTGACTGACTCGACCAAGAAGAATTAGTTTTAACCTAGCCTTGCACCATGTACAATTAATATTATTCGCTTAATATTAATGCACCAAAACCGCAAATGTCTTATACTAACAACGTAACTTTTAATTCAATATACCTACCAACATGTTTGTTGAAGTTTGAAATTAATTGTAACGGAAACGGCAGGAGGCGTAGCAAAAGTAAACAGTAAATCACGCTGTGCAGCCAAATAGTAACGATACGGGAACATAAATATTTTATCGGAACGGAACACAAACGTATCGAGCGTGTCCATATTAGCCTAGACTTAGATTTACGACGTTTTCGTGAGAATTGCAGCAAAACACAAGCCAGCGTTCCATCGATCACGAGAATGAGTAAATAAAAACCGGTCAATAGTATAGTTCTCATGTCGTTAAGGTAACAGTGGGTACAGCGGATCAACTGCTAATACATCGGGAATGTACCCATTACACATTTGAACACAAAGTTTTAATGACGTTCAGTACATTACTTTGTTTTGGACGAGGAAATATTTGGTCGCCTGTCGCCGCCGTAGAAGCTCGTGATGATAAAACATTAAATGTTTCGAGAGGAACTAAATGCGTCGAATTCGAAGCCGATGCCCCCCGAACCAATGAGCGGACGTTATAGAGCGCGTAGAATGCAGGCCACGCTCTATATTATTTATTCTCCGAACGCTGTCCGCGGTTGACGGTTATTTTATTATAGCTATAAAATTGTTGGGTGTAAACCGGCGATTTTCGCTGATTTATCAGCTAATATTTACTTTTCATAGTTCACTTGCGCGACACTACAGTAAATTGGGCCTCCGCGTATCTAATGCTTCTTCATGTCCTCTCACTGACAAGTCTATGTGTGATGTTTGGTTGAAACAATATAAACACAAAACATAATATAAAAAAGACACAAAACACACAGCATAATATACAAAAAGTTCGCATGTACCATACTATGATGTTTTCGTCGTAGTGGCTTTCATGAACCGTGCGTGTTTGGTAGATAATGGAAAGTTTATAGCATCCGGGGTATAAAAATGGAATTAAAAAAGCGTCGCAAATTGATGTCAGATCTATTTCAGAAGTTTACAATAAAGCTTGTACACAGCACCGAGTACAAATAGGATCTGACGAAGTGATGATATCAGTGTATTAACTACGAGAACTTCTGGAACTTTCGAACTGATAAATAAATGAACACTAAAAATCTGCGCGACAGTCAGTTATTCACTAAACCAACACATATTCAAGTAGATGGATTTTTTTCTTTATTTATATAGTTTATTTCTAATTTTAAACGTTGGCAATGTAAATCGGACGCGTTTCTGTAAATGTTAACATTAATTTCGAGATATCCCGTCGTTAGTATTTCGCTAATGATTCAATCATGCTATTTATGAAATATAGTTTCAACAGGTCATTTACATATGCTCCGGGTTTGTTGGAAAGAGAAATTATGATTTCTAGTATTAAGGACTATAACATTATATAACATATAACACGTAAAATATAACAGCGTTAATCGTTGAAGCTATTTAGATATTGAATTACATAGGGACCGGTATTCAAATATTCAACAGGGGCGGTACTTGGCACTTCCAAAGACAATCAAACGTATGTCAGTACGATTCATAATGATTCCTCATATTTGAAACAACGCCTCTCGGACACATGTCATGTTTGCTTTTGATGAGAGCATCATAATGAAGTACTGAGAGATTCACCTCATTTAACTGCTTACAATCCTAGAAAAGTACAATCACACTTTGCTAAACGCACTGAATTTGTCAGCCACTGCAGCTTAAAGACCAACGCATACAAACTCAAGTAAAACTGAACTCAAATTCGAGATACACAAAGAGCTGTATTGTAACGATGTGATAACATTAGTTTACGTTTATTAAAATTATACAGTGCTGTTTTTAAACACCACAGAGCAATTTCGACCACGACATTGTGAGACATGAAACAAATTCAGGGTAACGTACGCCAGTTCTGTGTTGTTGAATGAGGGGAGACCCTAATTTATGCGAGGTAGCCCAGATGTTTATCGTCGAGATCCGCCTACGCGAACGTTCAACAATACTTGAAGAAGTCGATGTGTCAAGCGTTTTAATAGGCCACAAACAGTAATTGTTATGGCCATCTGGGACACTTCCTTGCTTCATATCTCAAGGTATATCTATGTACCTACATCACACATTATAAGTAAGCATCGCTGTGTCACTTCTTGTCATACTTAATGTCTTTTAAAACATAAATTGTGTATGCCGATTTAAAATATACTTGCAATCTTCCTCGGCTTTGAATTAGTTGTTGCAATTATAACTTTGACTTAAATCGTAATAATAATCGCAGTGAGGCTAACTAGAGATTATTTTCTCAAGAAAGCAAAATTAACAAATAGTTATTAATAATAATACATGTATGAATTTAATAACTGTCATGTCAGTGGGTATTAATTGCTATGCGTACTAGTTACATATATGTACCTATTACTGATTTTATAACATATTTATTAATGTGTAGGTACCTACAGATAAAATCGACACCTACAGTTGTACTAAACATTATTTATTCCTTTGATAACGGGTTCTAAGAAATTATATTATCTAATAATTCTGATGCATTAAATATCAATGCGTGTTGTGTTGAATAAAAATACTATTTATCAATCACCCAAGGACCCGTATCACTCAGTGTTCATTATTTTAATATGTGTACGAAATGTTTAGATTACTGCAATAATAATAACAATAATAATGATAATTAGCGTTAATTACAATGATATTAAAAATATAAGCACGAATTAAACATATGAAACAATTTTAATTAAATGTAACACAAACACTAGGTAACATTAAACTGGGGTATGTTTACATACCTATTTAGTAACGTAGACGTTTTACAGTGAGAAGAACCTGTAAAATACATACATTACGTATGTTTATCAAATAAATACAAAAGCGATTTATTGGGTTCAAAACAAAGGAAAACTTCACTAGCGGATCGCACAATAGGAACGAAACAAATTAGATTGATATTTATGTAACATAAGAAAAATAAACTGAAAAAGAATATATTATATAATATAAATATATTACATAAATGATGGAATAGAATCGTAATTCGGGTGTTTTGAGGCAAGAGAAAATCTGACGGACATATAGGATGGATAAATGAAAACAAAATATATAAATCAATCTCAAATGATTCTCTTTCTTTTACTCTCAGATGTTTTGATTTAGTTCCTCGATAGTATTATAACAAGGTACCGGACTGCTTTCAAAACCATCGACCTTATTGAGTAAGCACACAGTATATTCGCACTTGATTATATTAAAAAATATTAATATAATATATCCCAAAACCCATTAGTCGATTAAGTTACTTCAATTCAGGATTAAATTTATTTTTAATTTTTAACAAATGACCAAACATCGGCTATTATTTATAATTTTATTTGCAATATTGAATTTACATATATTTCAGATCATTATTATGTATACAAATTGTAATACCTAAATTGAACGGCTACTCTGCTGACAAACTATTATAAAGTTCGTTTATGAGGCGACATCATAGAACAAGGCCTGGTCAAAAGTACTATATCTTTGATCAGTATCATTGTTACATTGAGTATAAAATAAACGATATGAAGTAATTAATTAATTTTATACAGATATATTATATAAGCTTATACATATATTTGTTTCAATATAAAGAGTATCTTCAATCATTGTTCTCTTTGATGATTGATTTATCAAAGCTCAAAGGAATCACTTAAGTGTGCATAAGTGGAAAATGCTGTCATTGTTTCGATTACAATCGCGGCTGGTTCTCTGTGTGTCGTATCGACATCTCACACACTGCATACAAAATTACATGTACAGTTATATCAGTAAGCCGGAAAAGTGAACGCAACGAACCGCATTCTTAAATAGACCATAGCAATATTTGAGTAAATAAAACATCACCTGTTTATGTAGATATTATGTATACATATAGGTATTATAGGGTATTAGTAAAAATTGTGACTTCCGTCATTATGTAGCTTAATTCCACAATATATAATACCGAACATCGAAACATGTCACGAGCGCATTCCACGATTACTAAATTTATTCCGAATCGCCACGGCCACAAAATTTAATAGAACACTACACTTTGAAATAGTCCCGAGATAATTTCAAACAGCAATCTTAATGCCTCAAACGTGACATCAAAAGTGTGAAAATGGCAACTGTACGAGCAAGCATTAAATAGAACGATTGAAAATAGACATACCCAAATGCTTGGAAGGTACTCGTATGTAAAATTGAAGTACTTGGCACAAAGTTCGGCCGCAAACTCAACAATGATCATAAACACGTACGAATACGCTTATGCGAGCCCAAACCGAACGTACGAACACGTAAACGGAACGGTAGAACAATAAGCGAAACTAAAGATACCTCTAATCGCTCTGTTGTGACGAAAGCTTCAGTGTGAACTGGCGACAATTTGAGCTCTGATATTTTAAAAATACATGCTATTCAACCGCGTTCGATGAAACAAGAAGTAAAGTAATGTAACTGCTTAAATTGTTGCTTAATTGTTATTTTTAAGATTAGACAATCTGAGATTTCATGATGAAAATATACATCTTAGTGAACCTTAGGTACTTTTCTTTCTAAATCATCGTAGAATTACATTGCATGTTCAATGCATCGCAACTAGCGCATTGAAGCCTAGAAGCTATTAAAACTGTACATCAACCATGATGTATTTGGTTTCATGCACTAATGGGAGACTTTATTTATTTTGGCAGTAACAAGGGTGTCGGTAAGTACACGATAGATGTTGGACAAGTTCCCGATCGTTATTATAACTCATGCGGACACATGAGCGACCGTTCTGTAAGCATTAAGATGTAGGTAGCAATTTGTTTATGAAATATTGTAGGCGACCCCCAATATAAACGCACAAAACATTTATAAAACTTACCTAATTCTAAAACGTAATATTATAAACAATGTCAGAATCATATGTGGAAAACGTCTATCTATTCCTAGTATGTATTTGTCTGAACTCCCAATTTTGTTCGAAGGAAATTGGAGGCATTTTCTTGTGAGTAGGTACGGATATATAAAAATGTCGTATAATCACCTTATTAACCAAACGTGCAGATATGAAAACGTAACTTACATTTTGTCCTACTTCTGGGCGAAATAAACAACCAACATTACATCATCGGTGATGATAAATTTACAACTGCGATATCGGTCTCTGTTGCTGTTGGCTTTATTGATGCATTGTCTGAGGTAACCTCTCAAGTCTAACGATTATATGCCTGAAGTCATGAGAGCAAATGTCACAAATGACGAATTCTGATGTAAATGATCATTATGGTGCAGTTACAAGCTTGATCGATAACCTGTACATAATTCATGGAACTGTCGATGTGCAACGTCTCCGTTGATATTTAAATATTCCAATTCTTAGGAAATTTATTTTGGTCTCAACGTCTGTAAGTAATTGGTTACAACGAAATAAGTGGATGGTAATTACAGTCTTCGAAAATTAATGTCCAATAAGTTGCCATCAAGATGTCTTATTAAATTCAAGTAATAGATGACGGCAACTATTTTACTTCGTACCGTAATGATGTTTTCGTCAATCACTTCGCGTTATCTTAAATATCCGTCCAATTTAAGGATAACACGGACCATAATGTGGTAGGACATTTCAATGATTATAAAGTATAATATACATATAGATATACATATATGAACCAGCTACTCAATTATTACTGAATAAGTTCTATTGAGTAACCAACTGTGAACACGTCAGAAACATGAACATCAAGGGAGTTTTTTTTTCATTACTAACAAAGGTATAATCCCGGACCTCCCACAAGTAGTATAGTAGAGACCATAAATTGCTTACATTCCCGTTGTCCACTCGTATTAAAATTCAAAGGCGTTAAGCTATTTTGAGCGTCAATCAATATTACTTGTCATAGGTATTATAGCTACATAACAAAATTGATAAAAATGTTCATCATGACAAAAAAACGTAACATGACGCCTGTAATCCTCGGATAGGTAGGCAGAGGAGTTTGTACACTCTCATGTCTCACGAGTTACGTTTACGTCCCACTATGGAATAGGGGGTGAGCCTATTGTCATACACCTTGCACGAATCTAGATTCCGAGTGACTACTAAAAAATCTAAATTAGAAAAATTCAATAGTCTACATTCCGAGATTTACACCCAGGACCAGGTGAGCGCTTTATTTCCTCACTTGTAGATTTAAACATTTCGATTTTAAATAAGTCATTATAAGTCATTGTACATTTTTATTACGGAGCAAAAACTGTGGATCAAATATTGCCACAAGTAAACATAATAGCACAGTACAAAACTATCTCATCCATGTATTGAATATAAAAAGCTCAGATTTAAATATTAACCATTATAACACACAAAATTGTGACGTGTTTATATTATTCACAGCTATAAATAGGTATGAGAGACCCAGTGGCGTTACGGCATACAGTGATCCCTACAGTACTTTGAAGTAAAACGATAATTAAAATAGCTGAGGGGCTCAGTATGAGCACTTCAATTCGTTCAAATACCCCCATAGGGTTGCTCAATTAAAAATTACAAACTCGAAAACAGATGTTCAGTTAAATGAGGGACATCACACTGCTACGGGTGAACAGTTTAGAAAATAAATGGTCACCATTTTTTTAAACTCTATTAAATAAACTAATAATAAAAATTTAAAACAAACTAGAAAATACTGGATTTTGCGGAAATTTGGATTGCGTTAATAACAATTTCATCTTGCCCATGCAATCAGCTGTACTCTGGCGTTTGTGGAGATTATGAGAAAAATTAAATAAAAACTGACTAGAGAGAAACTTAGCCAACCCTACTATATTCGACTTAATTGGTTATTTAAGTCGGTAGCCGAGACCAAACAATTGGAAAGATCGATCCAAGATCCAAATGATAGGTTCAGGAATTTGATGATAACCAAATTACATGTATTAACAAATGGAACAAACTAAGCAACCAGACAATTTCATTAATAATACAAAAAAACGTAATGTTCATTTTACTGTTCATATCTTACATTGTTTATTTAATGACGATTTTAATGAAACGTTATCTATACACGTTCGTTTAAAAACAGTAATCGGACACCACTTAAAATAATGTCCGCTGTATAAAATTAAAATGTAAGTATCTATATCATTTAGGTACATACCAACCATAAATCAATAATGTAGCCCACGTGATATCTGAGTTACAAAATAATTACACTTCCTACATTATGGTTCAAAACAAGTGGTGTATTACCTATTTCTACCTACATACAAGATAATCTCAATATCGAAGGTGAATCAATCGCCCACGTGCAGAAAAACGTCGTCATCAGCTAACGTCTAATGAAGGTAGCCAATTCGTCGGCCTTCTTAGTCAGAACGCCCATAACGCCAGATATGGCCATTAGTTGAAGTGTAGGAGGCACTTAGAGGAACCCGGCCCCTACCCTTATAAGGCATCACGAAACTTCAGCTTTGTGTTTTAACGTTTGCGGCGCTCGACGTGATCTGTTCGAACACGCTTAGAACACTTAAAGTGCAATTAAGTAATTTGAAGTCTTAATTTAGAAAGGTCAGGCCTCGATATCAAAACCGTTTTCATTTTGTACTCCAAGAGTTGCAATCTGGGCAATTACAGTAGTTTTAGAACTCTAATTTGAGGGCACTAATTTATATTGGTATATTTGACGGCTTTGTATTAAGGTTCGTATATGTGTAAAGCTGAAATCAAATTATGACGTGATCAGTTGTTAAATCCCTTGCAGTGTTGCAATGATAGTTTCGATGTGTGTATTAAATTAGAACAGGATATTCGCAGATGTTTTCATACCATTTTAAACACAGCATCGTCTTTTTACATTGAACTGACATGTAAGAACATGTCATTACCGCATTATATAAGGTTCGTCGTTATTCCTTAGTTATGATTATGATTCTCGATACGACTTCCCCTTGCGCCAAGGATGGAGATAAAGAATATATCAACAAAGTGATAAATTCTTAGTCTTAATAATACATACTGGTTAGTCATTCATGTAATGTGAACTTACATGAATAGCAAACTAGTAGGTAACGTAGCCGACACAAATAATATGCGATACAATGATAATATTCGGTACGTATCAAGCGTTACTGGTATTATATACATACATCTGTAAGTGTGGACGACACGTATAGCGCAAGAGGCTATATTTCATAGAAAGTGTGGCCCATTGTGCGTGTCCCTATGACAAATTATGACGAACGAGTACACAAGTAATTTAACGAAGTTCGAAGCACATACATGGACTGTTTATTGGGCACGAATTTCACAAGTTCCTATTCGGAGTATAATTGAAGAATAAGTAATACATCTTGAGCGTTCTAAACATTTTCTAGAGATATTCTCGTTCAAACTCGAGACAAGTGAAGATAATTAGAAATGGATGACGAATAGTCAATGATACGTTTATGGTCGACACATTGGATTGTAAATAATTTAGCATGAAATGATAACGATAACATTTATACAATTTATACATTTAGAAAATTTTAGTACCCAACAATGGAATGCTGCCGTAATTATCATCTCAAACATGCAATTTTGGATACAGTCCTGCTTACCCTAGTCGTGACATATATTCTACATTCTTGTTACATTATATCATAAAGAGCAATGTGACCTATTATTAGTAATGAAAGCAAGGCTGTCCACGCCGTTGTTGATTTAGAGTTTGTTAACGTTCATATTTTCTTCTCTATTGTTAAATACATTATGTTTGTAAGCGATCTTGTTTGATAAAACATCTACATTAATGTCAACATAAACTAACTGTACCTGCGCTGCGCCTGTAACGTGACGAGATAGATTTAATCAAAACTTATTCAAATTGTGCGTTGAGTTCTACGAGCATTACGTGCGCGATTTGAAGATAACAAGAACTTTTGTTTTCATTACAATAATACATAGAAGCGAATACAATCTGAACGTGAATCCGACAGCAACAGCAGATTCGTTTTATATTTAGAATAACAGATTTCAGTAAGCGATGCAAATTCAAGCGGATAAGTATGAGCCGTTGATCATTGGAGCTAACGCCAACCATGCTTCTGAAACATGAGACGTCTGCAACCACTCCGACTGCCGACATACTTAACAGAAGCTATAAACAATCGAAAACCAAAAATAGATTTTATTACCAAAGCAATTGAATTCAATGTCGGTGCAACCGTTACAACAATACTCCTTATGGACGTGAACAATTTAATTTAGATCGTACGATATTGCGTTAAGGTTAAATATACTACAGTGGAAGAGATAACAATGAACGCCTATTCTCGCCAGTCTCGGGACTTGTGGTTAAATCGTAATAGAAGTAGAACAGTTACTTTATTGTTACGGTTTTGTTTCTTGATTTAATTCTAGAATTATGACCGCAATGTCAAATAGTCATAGACTTTAATCCGAATAAATGCTGTAAGACAACCCATGAGCACTAAGACAAAATCCTTTGTGTGTCAATGAAATCTGCTTACTGTAATAAATGTTTTATTAATGTCCAACTATATCTTGCAGCAAAAGTTATTATGAAAATCGTTATATCAGCGGTGTATATCCCTACAAAGTGGTCGCGATCTGGCACGAAGCAATTTATTGCATTCTGTTTAAATTTATGATTTTGGCATTTTTTAAAGAAGTTAAATATTGTTTAAAATAATTAGAATAGTTGCAAGGGTACTCTAAATTTATTTGCCTTGTTGAAACAACTCATTCTAACAATATATAGAACACACCAACGGAAAAACAAATATGCAATTTAGAACATGCATCGAAAGAGACGAACAAAAAAGGGAAAAAAGTAACTGACGGTTGTCCCTTTGTCTAGCTGAAGACGATTGTGCAACCGCAGTTCCTTTGCAAGAAACACAGATAAATTAGTGTGACGCGTGTACATTCTTTGTTGTCTTAGAAATTGTAAGCGGTTCTAGGTACCTGTATACATAGTAGGTATATACCTATTACTTTAACCGCAGTTCTACGCTAGGGTGCCCACCAAATTACCTACACTTTATCATTAGGCTACCAAAATGTTTTTTGAATAATGTAAGAATCAGTTTTCGACCTGGGTCACATCAGCCAGGCGCGATGTAAATATGCAATAATAGGTTTCTATGGACTCAAGATATTTTGGCTCAAAAATGTAGACCTCTGCAGGTATGGTACATATATCGTTATTCTAGTGCTGCTTTGAACATTCAGCCTATACCGTTGCCGGATGAGAGACGGGCAGAGTTGGCGCATCTTCACACCAGTCGTGTCTCATACGATTGACCTATCCTATTTCTATAGAACGAGTGTCATATCGCCAAGCCTCTGGCATTATTCACGTGCTGCACCACTGTACCATAAAGGCAAGCAAAGATACTCGTTTGGCTTCAAACTGCACGCAAATATTTGAAGTAAATGACGAATTATCTAAAATATTCCTTAACTAAGCCCAAGACTGACTCTTTAAGATAGCTATGACGCCCTGTGTTGCCTAATGATGCGTCTTAAAAATGTTCATGTGTTTTTTTTTAAAACATGGATTTGTCATTAATTACCTTTAACATCATATACATTTTTTCTAATTATCTCATTTTAAAATATCCAAATAGATCACATTTTGAGAAATACGCACGTTAAGACTTTGAATGACTTGAAGATTCAATGACATCTTTACAATCACATAAAATTTGCTTTCATTTCTCCCTGAAATGTGTAGCTACCGATAATCGTAAAATAAATTTAAACCTAGAATTAGAGTTTAATGACAACGAAACATGCCCCAAGAGAATCGCGTTGCTGGCAATATCACAAGAGTTATATCACAAAAACAACACATATAATGAATTTTGTAGGTTAATTTTGAAAGGAAGCTGCTGCACTTCCAGGGGTGTTTATAAATAGATGAGTCGATTACCGATTTCTATCGACAAGACATGTCTGTAGACCGAATGAAGAGCACTCCATAGGTAAAGTATAATAAAAGCTTCACGTCTGTTAATTGAACGATACAGTAGTTGTATACAGTGCGTGGTTATTTGCAAGCAGACAAGTCTCGAAAACTATACTTGTGACGCTATCAACGTATCGCTTTATTATCTTAAATGATTGTTATACTTCTTTGAAGACGTATTCATTTGATTAAAGTTTAAAACACCATGAAAACAAAGAGAAATATATTTTACAATTAATAAAAATAAGTCAGGAAACACTATTATTATTATAAAGTTTTCAATTATTCGACTAGGAAGCTATGTTTCTTGCGCAATCTATTTAAATTCAAATTAACATACCATCTAATTGTAATTCATTCCTCCCATCTTTGCTCGATTCTACATTAACTATTTATAATGCGTCATAATTAAGTATTACTGAACTACATAATCTTTGTCTTGTTACAGGAATATATTTCTCGTTTCTCGTTTCGAATATATTTCTCGTTACCGTAATAGGAAAAGGGTATTTAAATGAATCAAAATTATTTGTTGATACCGCAAAAATATTATTGCTCCTCTACTGCGAATTTGTTATCACTAACGACCCTACGTATTTTAGGTCACTTGTTTAATGACTATTTTCCTGGAGACGTGACAGATATTGTACTTAAAGCTCGTACTCGAGAAATTCTTAATTGTATCCGATTTGCCTGATTGCTTCAAAGGTCGAATGACGAGGTACTATTACATTTTCTAGTTAACATTTCTAGTAGTGGCCCGGAATCTGTATTTGTGCCCGGTGTATGGGATGGGAATAGACTCACCACCCATTCCATAGTGAGACGTAGATTTATAACATATTATATGGCGAGACGTGACTGCAAGTGGTGAAACGTGGAGTGTACTACACCCCCTGCCTACCACATTGGAGATAATAGGCATGAAATACATTTTCTTAATATCGTATAATACTCGATATTTACTCGATATCGAATATAGGACAATAATCGTACAATTCTCGTGCATATCTCTAGCGATAACGTTACGTGTTTGACATAATCACAATTTTAATTGGTTCATAAATCAACTAATGTTGTAATCAAGTATATCCTATCAAAATGCTCTTCCTGTTATTCTCACTATTTAGCAATATAATATTGTGATATATTAAGACAAAACTAATTTTAAATATCAAACCCAAACAAATTTTTAAAAGGCAAATATTCTTATTAAAAAAACCGGATCTAATCAATATATTTAAATAGCCGCTGTTACATACGGTCTAAGAACATCTTTGTTGCGTGTTTAGATATTATATTTATTAATTTAGTTGTTATAACTAAGTGATTATAATTATTAATTCAGTTGTTATAACTAATCACTTACTTATGATAAAATTATTAACTGACTGATAAAATTATTAATTTTGTTATTATAATTATTAAGTTAGTTATAATTATTTAGAATCATTTATAAAACATTTTAAAAACTGCCCAAAAAAACCGTGCGTAGACGATAAAACTGACATGTTGTATTCAATGAGTCATTTGTTTTCGTAATCAATGGGAGGATAAAAAGTTTTTTATATAGATGTTAAAAGATTACCTCATGACAAAGCGCTCGCTGGGTGACGTTATAGAATTTAGAAAAATTCTAGTTACAGATTAAAACTTAACGATTTTTTTAATTAATAGGACGTTTTTTTAAATGCTCGGGAATTATGAGGACGCGATTTCGCTATAAATAAAATTGCCATAAGATACATTTTTATACGAAATTTTATAGGCAAGTTCATTACCACAAATTATTTGGATTAAATTTTAATATTGACCCCTCGCTAACTATGGACATTATTGGAAACCATATATTATGAAACAATTAAACAGCGGCTTAATAGGGTACTTTGGAATGCATTTTAAAATAAAATACTAGATCTAGCTGTTTGTTCTCTAATACATGTATTGGAATATTTCAAAGTGCATCGTTTGGGTGACATATACATATGTATAATATACGGTTATATGTAAATTCATTTTACGAACAATGTCGACATCATTCAAGAGCCGATGACTGATGAGTTACTGGAACTGTGGGATTGTCGTTAATTAACGACCGTTATGACTCGCGGCGTTTTTGATGATGTACCAGATTGCACTTGTAATTTATATATGCGCTTGTGCGGTTAAAAAACCTGAACACATTTGCAGTACGATTGGCATGATTTTCATATATTTCTATATTCAGTAATTAAAGATATGTTTTTATAATTCGTTCCTAAAAAATTAACTCTCATCAAACCATTACATAGTCACTTACTTCATTTTTCTTCTATAGTAGTACCGCATTCATAAGCAGAAGAACGATGCAAAATATACATGACTGAAAAATAATTGTTTATAGCGTTGATTTGTAGAATTTGATGGGTATTATAGGAATTGATTTGTCATTTACTAATAAAATAATAAGCCTTATTACTAATCATTTTCGCCTTTACGTCTCAAATGATGTCATCTTCCCACACACACTAATATACGCTATTAGTAATTGATGTATACAAAGGCTCATGGCGAAAAAATACACTCCTTTGATCATTAAAGAACACAACTACACAGATATTGTACAAGATTTATCTACGAGTAGTTCTTAATGTGCGTATTCATCATCTTGTGGTGATTCTTCAAATGAAAAAGTTTAATTTTTGTACTATAGAGCGAACAATATTTATCACTAAACTTACCCCACATCCAGGACATAACATTCATAATGCAAATATAACAATTAATGAAATAGAAATCCATAATGGTCCTAATCAAATAAAAAAGACGATATACGATGACGAATAACAATTATTTATCTTTAAATATAATTTAAATTTAAAAGTCCCCATGATCAAAAAATCACTTCGTTTTTATTGTTATCACAAATTTCAGTCAAAGTCATAGGTGAGTAAATCCTTTGCTCATCTTATGACAAAAGCCATTGAGATCAAACAAGTAGGGTACAATAGGGTCGCGCCGCGATTACAAACGTTTCAAAACTGCAATCACAAATTGTCATGAGACGTTGGTCGGCAAGAACCTGATTGTACCGTTATGTGAGACCCGCAGAACTGACCTAGTGCCGGGAAAGTTATCAGGGACGACCGAGTTTCGCTTTGAAACCTGTATCCACCCTAGCTATTTTTCGTCAGTATTTCCTAATTTAAAAACACAACGTTATAACTGTTACAATGCTGCGAAAAATACAATATGTAATTTTTTTGCTCCTCTCGCACGACGTCTGGCGATATCACTCAATATACGACATATTAATTTTGAATGCCAAAGTGACGAGTCTAATCTATTTTGTATTAGATTAGTACAAAAGATACAGAGTCAACGCGTTAGTCTCGTCTGTCTCAAACGTGGTTTACACAAAGAAACTTAATCCTGTGGAATTACGCAACGGGTCATCAAATTGCGATAAAATCACTAAGGTATTACGGTGCTGATGTCATACCATATAAACACAAAGCAGGACATCCTAATGACTATTTTACTAGATGAACAGACATTGCTGATACCATTATCAATGTAACACACTTCGGTCTATCTCGTCTCCTTAATGAACATTAATTTGTTGCAAGTGGAACTGATTCAATTGTTATCACCATTGCAGATGGCATTGACCTTTGTCAAAACAATTGTATAGGTTGCCTCGACAGTCTGAGATATTCATACGGTGACCTGTTTAAGTGCCTTTGCATTTAAAGAAGGCAATTTTTCTGGATGTACAGTTAGAAAAACGTGTAATAATAAACGAGAATTTAAGTCGGTCATTGATTCTGATATGATAAAAAAGCGGGGCCCCGGTAATATAAATGTAACTTTTTCATGTTGAGAACATAATATATTTTTTATTATAATTTAATAAGAATAATGTTGAAGACACTCGAACTAATGAAATTAGTATTTAAAAAGACAAGCCTTTGAGCGTTTTCTAAATATATGGATACTAAACTTCATACATTAAACAAATTTTCAATGGCGGCTCATCAAATCACCGACAAAGACAAAGATAACTTCGTGTTCGTACACTAAAATCTGGCTACGAAGCACAAGATGCTGTCTTGAGCGTTCTATAAATACAAGAACTTGTTGTGTTAAATTGGCATGTAGAAAAATGCGTTCAAAACGAGGCCTGTTCAGAAGATGCGAGAGGGAGTTCCCGACGAACGTGGATTAAGTATATTTATAGTTTGATGCGGGGTCGACGTTCCGCACTCTCCCACGCCGCGCCACCGGGACGCTGTTCATCTAGACGTTAACAATTCTAATAGAAAATGACATTAAATTAAGTCCAGATACGCCTAATTATTCACTAAAATATCAGAAGGAAAAATTCAAGGTACACGGTTTTATGGAAAGACTATATTCATAATCTAAATACCTACATATTAAATTTGTTACGAACCATTCAGCTAAATCTGTTCAGGAAGCACTCAAAATAAGGTTATAAAGAACAAAAAATATAAAAAACAAAATTATTATACTCCACATCAACATTATATCTATTTTATGGATATCCTTATCTATAATATATAATATGGATTTTGTCATGTTGGACAGATGCACCAAATTATTTTTATTAATAGAGTTTTTTGTACATCTTTTAACACTTTTGATGTTTCACAATGGAAGACCCTAATAAACTGGTGTCAATATCCAACCAGGTAGGCAACTTTTCAATTCTATTCGTGGACTCGCTGATTATACTGAATTCATTTCTACCACGTTTATGCTAGCTATGCTGTAAATAACTATGCTGCCTTTTTATCTAATATGAACGTATAAATATTTTTCACTTCTTTAATCTTTGCGAATAAATTGCAATTCTAGATGCTTCGATATTAACGCCTTACTATCGAAGCATCTAGTTCCATGTTGTTCCATGTTTCATTTTGGAGTATGATTTCAACTACCATGTGTTTTTTAAGAAAAAAAGAATATTTTTAATAAACTAGCATGTTGTGTTTCAGTTGAAACAAGTCATAATGTATTCTAACAACCGTATGTGTGGCGCGAGACGGGAAAGTTGCGAAGTGGGCTCGCAATGGAAAGACAGATCGTGTGTTGCCAATTACGGAGATTGGTGCGTGGCAGTTTACGACCCTACTCGACTCCAAAATGTTACATCATTTTTGGTCTATGGACATCAGCGGCCAGCGGTGAGTCATAATGGACCACTAAAACTTTTAGTGATATTGTCAGAAATAGTATAGTTTCTATTGCTCTATAACAAGAATGCGTTTATTATTTTTAGACAATTTTCTAGCTGGTTTACAACCCTAATCTGCTAACGATGCAATTATATTGAACAACAAAACGATATATGCCGATGGTTGCAAATGGCACATATCCGTTACATGTACAATAAGGAAAACGAACCTTTTAATAAGAATTAAATTTGATGGACCCGTGTAAAACAGGCAGATGTTTTATGCTATGTTTATGTCGGCTAAGAATTTCTGCATCCAAAACTTTAAACAGTAATATGATATTCTAAAAGATCTTGCAGCATATAATAAAATTATAAACACATACTGATATTATACAATGTACAAAGTAGAAATCTTACTAATTTCTAGAATGAACAGCAATGAACATTAATAAGTGTATAAAAAGGAGTATATAAAAAAATAACAACAATCTTACAAATAACATGGATTACACGATAGTTAATTGTACAACTATAATTTGTGCCATGCGGTGGAACTTGCGGTAGCTCATTCATAATCTTGGTCTCGTTCACATTAAAAATAGCGTTTGTCTGCGTCTGCGGCGATAGTGAAAAATGAAACAGGTGATGCGGGCAACGTTTGTAGACAAGGTAGAATGACAAATAAACCTCGGTCATTCAACTTTACTTACACACAGGCAGCCAATGTTTCCTTGGTGCTCACCTACTTATATTTCGTAGCATTGTCTATACAAATTTAGACACTATTTTTTTAATTTATTACTAACGAAACGATACAATAACCATTAACTGCATCAGATAAATACTAGAAGAAAAGTTTTGTAACTAAACACAAGCACACACTGGTATCGTTTCATTATGTAAAATATTGAAGAATAAACATTAACTAAAAGGGACGGTTGTAACTGAATTTACACGAATTATCTGGCATACGTACAAAACAGCCAATATAACACGTAGCATAAATGTATCAACGTCGTACATCGAATACTGAAACCGCCAAGTGAACAAGAAATACGAGAGGTTTATATAAGATTTGAATGAGTTTGAACGGCTATTGTTACGTAGCCAACAGTAGAATTTAAAATTATATCAACATAAAAAGGCAAAGTATAAGTGGCAGTAACAATAAAATAAACGCGTATTATAAATTTAGAAGGAACAAAGATCAGAATGAAGAAATAGGATATTGATATTAGCTAAGTATAAACGCACATTTCTCTGACAATGATTTGCCAGAAAATGAAATGAGGTCAGTGTTACCTTAGTGGTTCTTTTCAAAGTAACGTAAAGTGTGGTTATATGATGTCTTTAAATGTACAATCCTGATTGAAACTCAAAGGAATCACAGGTTCAAGAATGACGCAGCAGACAACAAAAGTACCTATACCTACGCAGGCGAATGTAACAGAGAGACTCTCAGAGCGATACTGAAATATGATCATATTTTTATAACCAAATAAAAACAAGTCGCACAAACGTTGAAGTCGGTCAAATTTATTATATAGATCTACATTTAGATTCCACTGTAGACAGAAGTTTCAGGGAACTAAATTAGATGAAAAAACTTGGGCTTATTAAAACAATCCTTCTGCTGAGTACAATTCATAACTGATGTCGTTTAATTTGGGGTTCAATGAAAAGTTACGATAATGAGAATACATGTCAATATTTCACGTTCGTATTTACTGGATAATCTGAGATTTCTGTTTTCACGAACATAGTTTCTATACAATTTTTTCAAGAATTACAAATCAATTGGCTGTGAAATTACAATTAACGATGCTAAAATTTTTATAATTTTTAACAAAATTCCAATAACTAAAAGTCGAACATCATCGTAAATAAAACTAAAAACAGCGTTCGTAAAACGTGTAAGTTGCTTTTGTATTTTTTCACAAAACATTCGTTCACATAACGAAAATAAATCTAAATTTACTAATTACTCCTTGGACAACGTCCCAGCAGATAAACACCTAAACTCCAGCCAAAAATACATAAGATGGCGTCGAGTTCATAATAAAACAATTTAATGGGCCAACGCGTTTTCCGCGGTGACGAAATCTTCGCCGACGCATTCGGCTTGCGTAACCTGGACCGAGATCTGTGCAAGAGAAAACTGTTTAAGGTCGAAATAATTATACCACATCTGAACATTCCATCAAGCAAACATAAATATACTGTTCACGATCAGTACCCGTTTCATTCTATTTACCGTTGCATCCGGTATCCGACATAAATAAGCACAACTGTTATCATTAAACAAAATATTTTGTTATCATACTAACCATAAATTATGTAATTCGTACTAACATACGGGAGTGTACACTACACTCTGCCTACGTCTTCAGTAATTAAAGGCGTGACATTACGATATTACGTCGATACGAACAAAACTCATAGCAATAAAAACTCCAGTCAGTTAACTGCCTCGTTGGCCGCGTTGGTTGCAAGTGCGACTGCTGAACGGGAGGTCCTGGGTTCGATTCCCGGGTCGAGCACTACTAAAATTTTCTAATTTAGATTTTCTAGTAGTGGCTCGGAGTCT
>DWDV01000022.1:0-26875 GCA_018245615.1 Mimoniades ocyalus | reverse complement strand
GGACCTCCCGTTCGGCAGTCACACTTGCAACCAACACGACCAACGAGGCAGTCAATAATTGCAATATTGATGTTATATGAAAATACAGCTGTTCAGGAAAATTGCAAGGGCTATAATTCTAGATCATTGTTTATATGATTTGAATACATCTGCTGTAAACCTATATAAACAAATATTAATCAGTTGATAATATGTCTGATTTATTTGTTTATTTAATCTTTATTGTTAACCTAAAGCAAGGTTACAAAGGGTGAACGTAATACCTAATGCATTCTATACCAGTTAAGCCAGTGTGGTGGTAAGAATATGTGATAGGATAACATCAGTGGTTATTGTGGATAAAACAATATGATTTACAGAGCTACCTACTAAGTGTCTCTACAAATTAGATGATCTACAACACCATATTTGTAAAAAAAAGTAACATCACGCCTGTAATCCCCGAAGAGGTGGGCAGAGGAGTGTAGAACACTCCCACGTTTCACCTGTTACTTTTAAGTCCCACAATGGATTAACAAATTAACCAAATTTGTGTTACTCCTAATGGTATTTTTTATACAAGTACACATTTACTGTATATAAACAATTTTATAACTTTCAAGAAGACATCGTAAACATTACTAAGTATGATTATTTTAACCACCAATGTATACTTTAACCTACCTGTTACTTTTAAAAAGCAACCCAAATCAACATTCTTGGGAAAAACCGTTCGGTGTAGTTCAGGACACACTGGCAAACCGAAAAACCTGGCATATACATTCCGCTTCAAATAATAATAATCCAGTTCAGACAAAAGTGATTTGTATTGGTTTTCTTCTAAAATCCTTTGTTGTGCTTTGAGTATAATCTGATCACAGGATGTCAATGTTTTTATTGGATTGCACAGAACCTTGTCACCGACATCAGGATGAGTTTCGAACAATTTCAAAAAACTGCAATTAAATTATATGTTGCATTCCAGTGATAATAGTCACGTTAAACAAGTAGCGAATTTGTACAAAGTCTTACTCAATTTTAATGCTATAGCACCCTAAATTATCTTTCTCTGATAAAATATTCAAACAATCTTTAATGTGAAATTTTAATAAGTAATCTAAAATCATATTGCCAGTTTATACTATCATGCTGTAAGAACTTTTAAGCTGTTTAGGTCCTTAAGATATCGCATGAAATCCCTGCTTTATTTTTATATTAATATTAGATTATCTGTAATCTGTAAAGAACTATTATGTTATAATATTTATTTAAATTAAACTGATTATGATATTTACATTTAAGGTAAGCCATCTGTCATTGTCACAGTAATGTCATGCTTGCCGGTCACTTATTTTTTAAGAATTGAAAGCCTTGAATATACTTTTTTTTCCATTAATAATATTATTGGTGCAACAATAAGTTAAACTCATTGCCATATACATACTAGGCACCAAACTTCATACAACTATTTAAAACTTCAAGATAAAAATCCAATAAATACTTCGAAAGAATTTAGACTTGGAAATAACCACTAGAACGCGGCAGTCAAATTACGGATTCATTTTATTGTAACACGGGCATGCTTATGTACCCTAAAACTTGTCTATGAATTAAAAGATCTTCGAAGTTCGGAAAACTACTAGTTAAGATTTTTAAAAGAAATGGGGTCAATTGGGAAATAAAACATCTCAATTTGAAAGATCTTTATCTTGTAGTACTATATTCAACACATCTAGATGGATCAGTAGGGAAATATTCTTGGCATTTCGTCATGAGTCTTTTGAGTGCTTGTATATATTTCCTCTGTGTTTCGTCATTCATTACATGGGCTACATTTTTGGAGAAAATCTTCTCACGTCCGGTACGAGCGTGAATACCGACCATAGTGACACCAATAGGCCAAGGGGCATTACCAATTGCCATTTGTAAATATGCATCGCTAGCCTGTAGAAAAATATAATTGTATCTTAAATAACTCAATAGTAACCCAATAATTTTAAAATTCTAGTATATAAAAGTACAGGTATAACATTTTAGTGATATTACTTTCCTGCCACAATAAGCAAAACATTATTTCATAAAGAATTAAGATCAACAGACATTGTTGTTGTATGTTTCACTACTACAGTTGATTTGTTTCAGTAAACAGTAACAAATCTGTTTCAAGATTTTTTTTCATAGTAGGAAGAAGTTAAGTAAAAATATAGATAAGTGGACAGACATTCTATCAATTCCTTAACAAAACTTGATTACTAATGTGCTAGAATTAAGTACCAGAAAAGACATCCTCATGTCATGTAATGAAAGTGCATGAAAATGCACTTGAAATTTGTAAATAAACCATCCAAGATTACAACAGACATTGTTCATTACAGATCTATCGAGATATGAAATCACGTGATTCCTAAAACTGTTTCATAAGTTACAAACTAATCTACATACCATGATATAATTTCTTTCCAACAAATGCTTTGTGATCTCCATAAGGCTATCACAAATATCTTCTGGCAGATTTTTTTTCTTCAGTTTCCTCATCAAAGGCTTAAGATACACTTGTGTTTGTGTGTATGTGGCTCTTGCCATTTTATGTTTCGCGGCTGTCTTTTCGGCTGCCAATGCTGAATTCAATTGTTGTCCCCAAAGTTTTAATAAAAACTGTAAATAGATTTTTATATCTTTATAATTACACCAACAAAAATTTATTTCAGTATTAGCATTCAGCCTATCATCTTTGAAGTAATTTTATGCAATGAAATAATATTTGTGCAACTAATTATCATTTTTCTAAATTATCATTTACCTGCAGTAAAATCATTATAACGTTCATATCATGATTTCGATCACCATGTCCCATTTTCTTTGCCATTTCCTGTATAAATTCATATGTTACAGAGTCATCAATGTCATCCTCCTTGTGAGATTTTTCACTTTCATTCTGTAAATGATACATTATCTCTTTTAGATTCAGTAACTAATCTAAGTTTATTTCAAACCATTTGTCATGAATTAAAATCTATTTTATAAAAAGCCCATAGACAAGCACACCTATACATAAAATCAGTTAAAGGCTTATAGTGAGAACCTCACTGCTACTGGAAGTGACGAGGAGTTTGTTTAGCACAACTATTGTTATTTTTAGGAATATTTTTGTCCAAGTCACATTTTAATGTCTACAATACTATAATAGTAGTTTGGATATTTTACTCATGATCACTCATGTGTACCAAGTCTTGTATCCATTGAATGTCAGGCTGTTTTTTATTTATGAAACATAAGTTTTTGTTTATACAAACTAATAAATACCACTAGTTTTATTGGAAGCCTCTATAGGTACTACATATTCGAACTGTTGACACATCAAATTTTATATAGAATGAAAGCAAGGTTCACTGAATAGCATTGTAACTAAATTGTAACTGCCTTAGTGAGAGCAAATAAATGAATTTTATTATCATTATTATATAAAGCACTTGAGTCTCTGGGGTGACAGAGACCTTTTGCTTATTTTGCCCAAAACTAACATGATGTAGTATGTGTACCTGTTCCCTGGCCTTTATTGAAAAAAAAAATGTAGGTATATTCCTCACCTGTGTCCCCAAAGCTAAAATTTCATTTAAATATGCTTCGTCAACTTTATCCATAGCTTCTTGAAAATCATTTCTGAATCCCTGAAAATAACATTTAGTATAAAGACTGCAAAAATTTATACATTTACTTTTTTTTGACATTTTGTTCTAAATTTTACTTTGTCCCCAGGGCCCCAATTTGCCCTAAGATGGCACTGCAAACAATGTCTTGAAAACAAATAGCTTCATTTTGAAAAATAATAATTATTTTAATACCCTATTTGCTTCTGGTTCCTGAATCTCTATTCTTCTTAACCGCTTGAAAGATTGGGCTTCACTTTCACCAAAGAGAGTGATTGGATGACCTCTTTCTCTCAACCTTTTGATCACTTCTGCTCTTGGAAGGGACACACTTTCAGTTTGCTCTGGTTCTTTATTCTGTTTGTTAACTGTGAAGTTAATTTTAAATTATATATAATAAAAAATAATGTTAATTTAAATTCATATGTTTTTGAACTTTATTTCTACTTCAAAATAATTTCATTCCATGATTATACTACACATTACCTTAGACAAGTTTTGTTGCTGTTAATTACACTTATAGTGAATAATTTTAAAATCTTTCTTCAAAAAGTTAAACAACTGTGGTGCTGCTATAGTTCATAGACCATAAAGCCTACCCAGTATTGCTTTTATTGCAAAACTATTCCTCATTATTTTAAAACTGAATTTAAAGTTAACAAAATCAAGACAAACACCTAATATGCAAAAAAAATAACCTTTATCATCTGAATCTTGTTGACGTTTCTTTTCTTCTTCTTCTTCTTCTTCCTTTTTTCGTCCACATTTCTGAAAATATTCTTCTTGTTCCTTAGCTAATAATTCTCCTCGTTTGAAATATTTCCTTGACGGGTCCTATATAAATGCATAACAATAATTAAGGCAGTAAAAGAAATAAACAGATATTCCACAATCATGAATTAAGAGCTAAATAACATACCAAAACTTTCTTTTCTTCAAGAAGTTTCCGCTTTTTAGCAATTTCAGCTTTAAGAATTTCCATTATTGTGTGACTACAATTAATTAGGTGTATTTGTTTCTACGACTGGAGTCAAGAGCTATCAGTCAGTCAGTCACCATCTTTACTTCCAAATATTCGTTAAAAAAATAAAAAATTAAATAATCACACACTACCTACATCAAAATACTGGTTTGACTTTGACATGTGCTCTGTATTGACAAAAATAGGTCGTCTTGGCTTAGATTCATTCATTTTCACCAAGTTTGCATGTATGGTTTGAAGGAATCGCATAATAATATCATATCTTAATACAAAATTATATAAAACACGTATTTCTATTAATTTAATAGAAACAATACACAGTTGCACATGACAAATATCATTGTCAACTTAAAAAAAACCCGCTGTCATTTTTCCTAAAATTTTAAGAAATACTGTTACATATACAAAGCATATTAAATGATCCTGACAATATTTAAGTTCTAGAAATTTATTAGTAAGAAATATACAATACAATGTCTTATTATTTTATACTATTCTAGTTATTTATGTTTTAAACACACTGAACACACTGTATATACAACGATATTTTAGTTTTTTACCGCATTATCAAGAATTACGGATGTTATCATCGAATTTAAAAGTAATCAAGATATAAAAGTGGAGATTGATTCACGCTGATTTATAAATGGGGCTAAATTCAACGAGGATAATGCATGTAGATAGTTAACATTCGGTCTTATTTATCGTTTTACGGGAAAGACTTGCTTAAAATGTACAAGTTTGTTTCCATTTTATATCTAGTTTTGTTGAACTTTTTGGAATGCACGAAAGGTGGTTTTTAAAGTACATTCAGTGATTTTTTGTTTTTCTAAAATATTAAATTTTATAATCAATATTAAAAATGTAAATGTTTTAGGTGCCTCTTTAAGGATAGTTGGTGGTTATGAAGCGCCGTCGAAATTTGGTTTGTTTCATGCTTCATTGCAAAACTTAACTGGACATCATGTTTGCGGTGGTGCCGTAGTTTCCCCGTGGAATTTAGTAACAGCTGCGCATTGTGTAATTGGGTGTGTACAAGTTTATCTCCATACAGTTTGGTAAACTTATTTAAAAGTTTCAGGAAGCAAATTTGTTCTGCAGATTCGCATATAGCACAACTCATAAAAAATGGCGTACGTTTCCCGCACCGTTAACAGAGTTTGCTTGATTTACGGTTGGTTAAACTATAGTACAGATTTGAGCGAATTTCGGTGTTTTCTAAGTAGGTAACTCTTTTAGACTGGGTAAAAGGATATGAACATCTGGATATTTTGGTAGTAAATTATTACTACAGTAGTTCGTAGTATAATAACAGCAGTGGTTGCTTTGCAAAAAAATACTACGTATTTAGGTACGTAAAATTTGCCTCTACGGGTCTTTAAGCCTTTTTCGAAGGAATCCAATTCAGAGTACCGGAGCACCAACATCAGGGGAACATCAATGTTTGAAGCGAATTATCAATTTATTATCTTATTTAATATTGTGAAAGATCTCGTTCATGATGATTATAAACGACATAATTAAGTAATTAAGCTATATTTTAAAGTACTTTTAATTCACAGCGTGCATTATTGGCTACGAGAATATCGTTTACCTAACGTCTTTCTTCTTATATTTAACTTGTATGGCAAAGTATCACAAAATCATTGTACCTGCACACTTTGCCATTCAAAATGTGTATTTATTATAATTTTTCAGCGCTAAACCTCAACATGTGAAAGTTGTTATAGGAACAACAAATCTGGATATTGGCGGGAGGCAATACGACATTGAATCCGTTACAATTCACAACGAGTATAATACTAGCGTCAGGGAAAATGATATAGCTGTATTAAAAATTCGTGGAATATTTGATTTGAAAAATATAACAATATTGGAGCTCATTGAGACACAACTTCAAGATGGAGACAGTGTTACTTTGACAGGTTTTGGGGCACAACAAGTTAGTACACATTTTACAAAATATGTATTGTTAAATTGAAACTCTAATAAAACGGTTCATCGATTTTCGTTTATTTCCTAATAGAGATTTTTTAATCCATACATTTTAATCGATTCTGAACTATTTAACACAGGTGTACCTACTTTTATTACATGGGTACACTAAAAAATGAAGAAGATTTTTTACATAAAAACACAAAGAGTGGCATGCAGTGGCGGTCTTATCGGTCAAGTATTGTTAGCTCAGTTCCTTACAACCTTTATGCAAAGCAGGAAAATAATTTGTGAAAGGATTTGTGCAGAAGTTAATATAAAGTATATAAAGTTTAAGAAATATTACGAATGTCTATGGTTTAATCTATAATTAATGTTACAGCTACACGGAGAATCCAATCGCCAAATGCATATTTTGAATCTAAATGTGTTCGATCAAGACGTATGCAGATTCGCGATGCGTTACTCGAGGAATGTTACGGAACGTATGTTTTGTACATTTACGAGGATAGGTCAAGGCACTTGTCATGTAAGTGTTATTTACATGTAGCAGATATTAATATTTCCTACTGGTTATTAATATTCACTTCATTTTTATTTTTTCGACATACTTCTACGCGTTTACTCAGTACCTATTAATAGGTTCCAATGTTATACCTACATAAATAAAATTATGATTACATGATGGTCACAAATGACAAAAATCTGAATAATGAATTTAAGTTTTTGTTGTTATTATCATCAGCATCATCAGCCTATTGTAGTCCACTGCTGGACACAGGCCTCCCCTGCGAGGTTATGCCCATAATCCCCACGCTGGGCATGCGGGTTGCGGATCATGTTCTGGTTATATGTAGTTGTTAAACCTAGGTGATGATCATTCTATATTGGAGTCTTTAATATTCTCCGTAAAATTAACTACCTAATTACAAAACGTACACTGAATTATAAATAGTAGAATTATAGCTATTTACTATTTATCCAAAAAAGTCATGACTCGAATTACATTTTAACATATTAAAATAAACATAATAAATAATTATTTTAAGAACAATTTTCAGGGAGATTCTGGCGGGCCACTAACTAGACACAATGAACTAGTTGGAATAGTTTCTTGGGGTATACCGTGCGCTGTTGGCTTTCCGGACGTGCATACAAGAATCAGCCCGTACGTCGCGTGGATCCGAGATCAAATACGAAAATAATAAAACGAAAATAAATTATTTGATTGTAATAAACTGGTTTATTTTAACAAAATAGTAATCTTTTAACAATATTTGTAATACAGTATATCAGTTAATTTAATTCTTGAATCGTTTTATAATATTTTCTATGTTGATCTGAAAAAATTAAAATCATGTAAAATTACGTGTACGTTTTATTCATGATTTATTTGCAGAAAATCAATACTTATCAAACGAGCTCGTGTACACTACACTGAGTTTTTTCGTTTTTATATCACAGGAGCTTTTAATGTGGTGGTAAATTTACCGTTCTTACCTTATATTTATCCGTATTGTACTTTAGTTCCATCATGACCGCCATGACTGGTCTACCATGAGCGCATTGAAATGGCGTCTTACACTTAGCTAGTAGCATGATTAGTTCATTGCAATCCTTTTTGGATAATGTGTCACCAAACTTGATTGCATGTCTGCAGGCCTAAAAGAGGAGCAACGTATTCCTTAATCTAAACATTTCAATGCGTATGTTTATAGGGTAGTTCTATACATGCATGAATATGACGATGTTTAAAAAGAAGATTGTGTCTACAGTGAAGACAGCTTTATTGTAGACACAATCGTTTCAGATATGTATTGGTCAGAGAGTCTACCGGTCATTTTCTTTTTAACTAACATCACGCCTGTAATCCCCGAAGAGGTAGGCAGGAGAATGACGAACAATCCCACGTTTTACCTATGGAATAGGTGGTGAGTCTATTGTCATACATCGGCAATTTCCAGACTCCGAGCCACTACTGGAAAATATAATTTAGAAAAATTTTGTAGTGTTCGACCCGGGAATTGAACCCAGGACCTCCCGATCGGCAGTCGCACTGGCAACCAACACAACCAACAAGGCACTCAATATGTAATTCGTATATAAATATATAGTAACATCACGCCTGTAATCTCCGAAGAGGTAGGCAGAAGAATGTAGCACACTCCCACGTTTCACCAGTTACGTTTACGTTCTACTATGGAATAGGTGGTGAGTCTTATCAAAAAAACAAAACGCCGAGCAAAGCTCGGTCATCCACTAGTAAATGTTGATATGTAGGTACAATATACAGACTTAAATTTGGAGAAACACGTTATATCACATTTATTGGAAAGTATATAACTTGTGACGGATAATAGTTGAAATTTAGTTATATTTGAAATAAAAAATATTAATCTGTATAAGATTACGATTGGATATGAATATTTATTGTACCAAAAACAGTTGGCATTACTCGCGGTTTGGTGTGCAGGACGCAACTACTCAAAAGATTATCAGGGACTCGTCTAAAAAAACAAAAAGTATTAGTATTAGTATTAGTATTTCTCATAATATTCTTACCTCACTAAACACAAGATCCATAATCGACTTAGGGTATAAAGTAACGTTACCCTTCAGACATTTTATAGTCTGTATTTGTTCCGAAAGCAAATTCTTAACACTTTTCTCTATAATATCAGTCTAAAAATAGTAAAGAATTATTTATTGCTAATGAAAAACAAAGTTCCCAGAGAATTGTGGAGTGAGCAAAAAAAATTACCGGTCTGGAATTTCTGCCGACAATTGCCTCAGGAATGGAGGTAACAAGAATTTCGCAATTGTTCGAAACAGTCCATTCTAGTCCGAATTGTGTAAATTTATCTTTCTGATTATGCAGGTAGATAATGTCGTTTCTGGAGACTTTAATAGGCATTGTATCTATTGTGACCTTTTTCCACTTGTTATGGCTAAAGTAGTCTGTCGGATGATATATGTAGACATTATTATGACAAAGGATAAATGTTTGGTTACAATATTGGCCTTACATGATAAATTATTCTCAAGAGTTATCCTCTCATGAACTGCATGTTGGTCGAAAAGTACTAAAAATTCCAATGATCTTTGCGAATTACCACGTATTACAGCTGCGATGAACTTGCAGTCAACTTGTCCTAAAATCTAAAAAATTTAATATTTTGAACCACCTAGTATCTTCTATTCTTATTCTTACTTACACTCACAATTTAATGTATAATAATCTATATACACAAAATGAAAAGAAAATACTGTGGAGAATATATCATGTAAAAAAATAAATAAGTCTATACAACTTTTGCGTCCGTTAATGATTCAGTACCAAACACTAGATCTGAACAATGTTTTTTATGTTTGTCAGTAAAATTTTCAGTGTATCCTGTTGTAAATTCGTTCATGTTTTGTATTTTAGGCTCAAACAGTTCGGAATTTGTTGCAATTTCATCCACGAAATGATTGTATATTTTCTGTAAAAAAAAGACCTATGCAGTTCGTTGTTGCTTAAAAAAATAATGTCATAATGTTTATGCCTTACATCTTCGTAATACTCCGTATCCACATTGTAAGAACAGATATTCTTTGAGAAACAATTTTCAAATATAGGGGACATACCTAAAAGAAAGATGAAATAAAATCATTTATTGAAAATCCAATTACATTTATTGAAACTATTTTACTTAAACACATACCCTTTGGTATAAAACGATGTCTATTTATTAAACTAAAGTTATCCACTGAATCATTGCGTATCACACAATTTTCGTTTTCTAGGTCTTTTGTACAGCTCATGACATTTTTATTAAGAGTATTTATAGAGACCTGAGATTTATTGCCACCTGGAGGTACATCTTTGGAAACATTGATATCAATATTTTCATTGTACCCAACAATAAGTAAAGAATCTTCGTTCTTATTAAAATTTAACCTGTCGTTAACTTCCCCTTCATTTTCGCTAGGACTGTTAATTACAGCTTCACATATAGTGAGAGGTTCTATGGACTCATCAATTGAAAATGTATCTTGTGATCCTGGTATAAATACATTTAACTTATCTTTAGACAAATTAACACTATCGTCATTCTTTTCAATTTCTATGTTACTGTTGTTAGGTTTGTTTTCGCAATTTATATATTTGCAAGTCCTCGTGACAAACTCCTCGGGCAAAGTGGTACAATTTTCTTGCAAGTTAAATTTTTCCTTTGTATTTTGCAACGAATTCTTAGAAATTGTGTAAGTGTTCTCTATATTGAAGTTTATTTTAAAATTTTCTCTTGTTTCAGACTGGCGCTGAATCTTCTGATGACTAACATTATTCGATGATGGATTTATATCATTTATAATATGATAACGTGTCATTTTAGAAAATCCTATTACGTCACTGTTGGATGCATCCATGGTCTTTAAAATATACTGTTGGTATTCATTTAAAAGTTTGTTGTCATAAGTAAGTACATCTTTCTTAAAATTATGACTCTTATATTGACTCTGTTTCTTATTAATTGATCCTGCTTTTACTCCAAGATACAGATTATTTTTATAAGGGCTTGTATTTGATATATTTAGTGATCTGTTATTTTTTTGCACTTTCCGGTTTATTTTTTTCCGAGTTTCTATATATTTATGACTTTCGAATGTAAGTTTTGAAGCAAAGTCACATCTCGAAGCAAATTTTTTAAAAACATCTAGAAAATATACTTTTTGTTTCATCCATTTCTTTAGATAAATATTACAACATTCATATTTAAAACATGAATGCTTAGTTTACAACAGATATAGATATGATAACATTTTCCTATTAATAGATACAAAGGACACTATTGCTTTAATAAAGTAGTAGCGATTTTAAAACCAATGGAAATCATGTTTTCATTATACTTACTCGGGCATTGCATGCTCATATGTATTTCTTTTTTTGCAGCATCTTGATCATTTAAATTTTGCTGTGTATTTAATATCGTTTGAAGTAAATCATACGAGCTAAGTTTTTGTACTACATTTATACCACATGAACGTTCATATTTTGGATCTTTAAGATAATTACGTTCCATGAACATTTTAGGCTCTTTTAAGGCATTTGTAGATTTGGATTCTACAGCTTTCTTTGACATATTATTTTTATTTATAATCTGGTCGGCAAATGCCTCTTTAATACCGTCACGGTTCTGTAACTTCAGTAAATTTTCTAGATTGCTCGATACTGCATTACATCTCTTCTTAACTGTGTCAGTGATGTTTTTGAACTTATCAATTAGATTATGACTATTTTTGAAGCATTTACATTTTATTGACTGCTTGGCTAACTTAAGATCCTTGTAATTTGCATTATTTTTATAAAAAAATATGTTTATTTCTGGCTTCGACTGGATATTTGAAAGTTTATTATTCAAAGGGGCTTTGAAGTTTTTCTTTTTTGTTAACTTCTTGTTTATATCTTTATATTTGGCTTCAATTTTTAGATATTTTTTTCTAGTTAGACTGACATTCGGTTGTTCTTTTCCTTTTTTCCTTTTAATATATTTCCCTGTAATAAATATTCATGTATTCATCAAATAATCAGGTGATTTTTTTATTTTTGTATAATATTAGCAATGTTACCTCGTATTCCATTTTGCATCTGAGATACTCTAGGTTGTTTGTTGTGACTTCCCAAAAATTTCTGTATTAATTTTTTTACCTCATTCCTAGTATCTCCAACAATTTGAGCAGCTTGTCTTTGATTTGGATTATAATTTTTCTGTTTGTTCATTGAACCTAAATCATCTTTATACACGTCAACAAGTTTTAGAATGAGTTTATGTATTTGTTCCCAGTCTTTGAATTCTATTACAGTTTGCTTGCCCGAGTAAATAATATCATAGTCATAATATGGACATGAAATAAATATAAAATACATCGGAGTTGATTTGTAATTAACGTCATCTTCCTTATTGTACACCTCCTAAGAACAACACTTAAATTTTACTACTTAATATGTATAATATCTGCTGTTCATAAACACGTGTAAGTAAAAAAATGGGGCCTTTTTTTACTGTTGGTTCATTTTAGAAGATAAATGTACGAGTAGATTGTGATAATCTTTTTTGATAATTACCTAAGAGGAAGAGTACTACCATAATTATATCAATTGCAAATGCAATGAAAGGAGTCACATCATATCTTCTCTCTCAAAAAACAATGATAGCCTAGTGCAAAAAGCAGCGATGGCCTAGTGGTTTGAAATTGGACCTCTCCCTCCGGGAGACCTGGTTTAAAAGCTAGCGCGCACCTCTTAAAAATGTGCGTTTTAACTTTAAATATCACTTGCTATAACAGTGAAGGAAAACATCGTGAGGAAACCTACAAATTTTGGAGTTTTCAAAAAAAAATGTTCTCTAAGGCGTGTGAATTCTGCCTACCCGCACTTGGCCAGCGTGGCAGACTATGGCCTTAATGTTACAACAGTGGAACGACAAAAGGGTTGAGAAAAAATCATACCTTTAGTTGGCATATGTTAGTTGGAGTACTTCTAAGAACGTTCGAGTTTGGAATTGATTAACATTTATTGTTCTGGATCGGATTACGTTCCTATTAAAGAATAGCTTTTAAACAGAAAGACTCAGCTATAATCATTATTATTACTATAAGGCGACTAGTTATATTACGTGTTTAATAAACAACATAAGAGATTTTAGTTATTGGAGGAAACATTTAATTTTTGTACATTGCGTTAAAATACCTTAAATTTAATTTTATTTATCTTGGCACGCGTTAAATCCGTTTTCAAGGACAACTTATTATTTATAAAATCATGTAAGTTAGAATTATTGATAATTCTGTTGTTTAAATATATCCAATAAAACTTTCTTAAATTACTTTCGCTAATTCCTATAAAGGCTTTGACTTTATATTCATTCTTTTGTATCTGAAGTTCTTTTAATTCTTTCATATCTATTTCAAATAGCGATATAAATGTTTGATAAATGTTTCTGTTTTTATATATTTTTAATAATATGTCCATATTAGAATCATCTCTTAAAGTTATGGAAACATTATCAAAACCTAAAGCTATTTTTTCCAGAAATGATTTTATATCTAATAGATCATTGATTTGATTTATCGATTTTCTTTGAATGTGCATATTACAAAGAAAACCATTTATTTCAACCTGAAACCATTATAAAAATTAAATATAGGTTTTGGTCCTCGAGTATATAATAAAAAAATTACATAATAACCCAAGTAAAAGTCAAAACTCACTGTGGTTCCTTTCGACGGCCTTTGTGCTACTTTATGACATTCCGCTTTTTTACCTTTAGAGAATATTTTAATCCAAGTTTCATCAGACTTAGCATGTCTTGATGTAATTTTTACAGTTTGTGATACTTCAATGAGATTCGCTAGAGCCTGCCCTTGATAGCCATACTTAGTGGGAGCTCCTTTTAGAGATTCTACATCAAGAAGTTTACTAGTCGCGTACCTTTGTCCAAGCAATTCAAAGTCAACGTTTTTGATACCAGTACCATTATCAACAACTTGTATCCACATTTTTGGTAAATTGACTCTTATCGCTACAGAAGTTGATTCAGCATCCAGTGAATTGTACACCTGGAATATTTTTATTAGATTACGTATATTTTTTTAATTGCATCATTGCAATTTCTGGCAATATAAATCGTTCACGGATTACATTGAAAACATTTTTTTTCCGAATAAATTACTCATTCCACTATACTACGATAGTAGATTTGCTAACAATCGAAGTTATTAAGCAATCCACTGGTAGTACCTATATGCAAAGATAGGGAATAGTAATTTTATTTTATATTGTTTTTGTAGAGAGGTGTAAGCTGATGTAGACAGGGTAATATCAGATGTAAGTTTTTTAATGTACTGTTTTCATGCTTCGACACAATATTTAATATATTTTAAGTATAAATAGTAAAAAAATTAAAAGTTTGAGTTAAAAAGTAAACATGCCATAAAAAGATACAATAAAATGTTGTTCAAATAAAAATCATACGTACCAATTCTTCAACGGCCCTTTTGAAGTTATTAAATCTAGGTGATGCATTTAATAAAGATTTCACATCATCGGATATTTTCTTAACATCCATTTTGGTTGACAAGACCTTGTTTTAATAACTACAGCATTTTATTTTAGATTTTTAAATGTCTAAATGAGTACCTATACCTATCTGTATAAATTATGGATTAACGATATTCATTTGTTTTCTCATTTCTTTTTTTAAAGTGATATTTAACGCATAATCAGATTATTTACTGCCAGTGTTAAAAAGGAATGAGCAGAATTAATACAATAAAAATAATAATTATTACTGCCTATTTAATAAAATAAATGACCTTCGTGCCGACCAATTGCTAATTTAACGTAATTTTAATTTTATGTAGGTACATAAAATATACAAGTATTTAAAGAATGTGAGTTGTTCAATCTAAATTGGGCAGATTTTATTATTTAAATCAATTATGTTATGAATACAATGCGATAACGTATGTTACACAAAAAACACCTTTTGTACAAAATATTTCTATGTATACACATTCCCGTCATACAATAACGGACACGCTATCGAGTTTTAATGAATGGACATCGATTGATTTTTCAGCCCTGAACTGCTTGAAAAACACATGTCGACTACGTTAAGTACTAAAGTGGCAGTAGACGACGACGGGTAGGTACCTATACCTATCTTCATTTTACGATAGTTTTCGAATCGATTTATTGTCTGTGTTTGTTCATTGATATGAAGAAATGTACATGCGCGTTGGAATTTGAAAATAGAACTTGCTTCATATTTTACAGTTCGATTTCACTGCACTACTAAGTGACACAAAGGACGGCATATTTAGTACCTATTTTCTGTTGAATCGACCATGCATATGATTTTTTTTATATTAATTGTAGAAAAGTATTACAACGGTAGTTTTAAATTCAGTACGTTATGAATGAAACAAATGTTTTATGTTTTCAATTTAGAAATGAGTGCTTCGATAGAGGAAGAAATAAGAATATTCTGGGAGTACATAAAACGGTGAGTATTTTGTGTATATGCCAAGATTGTTTTGCTATAAAAAATAGTTTGTAAAATAGGTACTTAGTTTTTTTCTTAATTTTACAGATTCTTTTACATAAAAGCCAAAAACATAAGAGAAAGAAACTATTGTTATGATTTGCACCAAGTTGATTGAATGCGAGTTACTTAAAATAAATTACTGTCTTTCATAAAATGATTTACTACTTATATTTAAAAAAAACAGATATTTAAACACTACTTTTATGGATCTAACTACGCTCTATTAAGAAATAGAAAACTCTATTTACTGAGTAGCAGAAACGGCCAGAATCTAGCATTTATAAAAAGAAAATCTAGCGTTTCATCAACTTTATTAAATTATTGTAACTCATTTGTAGATATATTTTTACTGAATAATAAAAAGCTATCATAAAACGAATCTTGGAATATCATCTTCTTAAACACGAGTAGGTAGGTAGGTCATTATTATTCATATAGAGACCAAATTCTCATTTTTTATCTTATGTCTGTGAATTACCGTACCATATGAAAGTTATTTGACCGATTTGAATAGAAATCTTTATTGCTTTATCTAAAATACAATTATTTACGTTATGCTACTAAAAGTTTGCGTACTTAAAAAATAATTTTACTTAACCCCATCAAGAATTGACAGAATAAACGTCAATGGATCTTTTTGTGTCTAATGTTTTTTTAATCGATTTGATCGCTAATATAATATATACAATGCAAAGCGTACGTGCGTACGTAGAATACGTGCTATTGTCTTGGTTTTTTCATTAAACAGGTTTCCAAAAATTTTACAATTTCGGGTTTTGTAATTTTCGAATATACAGCGATACTTATACTGTATTATTTTTCGATAAAGAAACCCCAAGGAAAGCAAAATAAAGCCCGCCAAAAATGAGCTTCAAAATACCATTAACAAAATATTTGAATCATTAGTCAAGCTTTATGAGAAAGCTTTAAACTTTATAGATAAAAGGTCTACATATTTTTAAAGGACTGCACATCAATGACTGTGAGATAAGTTTGTATTGTTTCTAAGAATTGTAACAAATGAAATTATATTTTGGTGAGTACATCGTCCAAATATAATTGTAAGTTTTATTATTTATGGTAGTGTTATAAATGCGCAAGTAGCTCATTTTGTTACATTAAAGCGTCAAAACAGCTAAACCGGTTTTTATTAATATGTTTAAAAAAATATATAAAGACGAAAAAAGGTTAAATATATTTCATAAATCAACTATCAAATGTATATTAAGAGGTGAAGGATGTTACTGGAATTATTTAGGCTTCCTCACAAACAAGGTCGCGGGTAACAACCAGGCATATATAGTTTGATAATATTATTGTGTTAGGAGTTAACATTAGCAATTGTTCAAAAAACTGACTGACAGTTATTATCTACTTGTATTACGTAGGTTTTTGCTAAAATTTGTTGAGTCAATCGTTTTATTTCACTAGATTATTTTCAAAGATTCAAAGAATGATAGAAAAGTATAAAATCACACAGTTGTTTCGCACACATAATAAAACAGTGAAGCATCCAATTCTTTCACGACTCCTATAAAGTGATAAATGAACTGAAACACTGTAAGTAGGTACTCGTATTAATAAAAATTACGTACCTATTTGTAATTTAATTCATGTAATACGTTTACTAAGAGAATATGTTCATACAAATTATCTAATCTTATACATGACGATCCAGATAGGTGAATGAATTCAACTTATATTATTACAGGGCACGTTTCGTAAAGGAAATTATTTTCATGGATAACCTGGGAATCGAAACCAGGGCCTTCACATCAGACATCGCGTTGACAATCACTCGATCAACGAGGCAGTCTAAATCATGAAAATCTGAAAGCTACTCGTATTTAACCACTCATTTCGAAATTATCCCGCGACTCCGCAGTAAATTGTCACTGTAACTTTTGAAATAAAATTTCCGGTCTTGGTCAATCAATATTAAAGTAAAAATATAGGTCATGCTGAATAACACGGGTGTGATCGTTATAGCGTGACCGGAATGCGGAATCACTTCAGTAGTGTATAAATAATTATGGAAGTATTCATTTGTTCTCTGTTTATACTTTTGTTGTAATTCGAAACAAATGTCACCATTAAATATGTAGTGGTATGTTGAATTATAGCATTCACATTTATAAGTTGATAAGCTATAACGTTTGATGCATTAAAAACCTTTTGTAACAATGTTAAACACTAACCAGTAATGCAATTCGAGTAAATTTATTCTTGGCATACATTTGTGTGTTCTCAACATTACCAAAAAATACATTATCCCTTCAACGAATCGAATCGCCATGATATTTGATCATAAAATGCCTAAATATTTATGATTGTCGGTATAAATCTTATTCATACTTGTTTCCATAAAGTGTATTGATAAAGAATTATGAACACTGCCTTATACATATTATATTATAATATCTATAATAATAACTTAGGGCATCTCTACACGCGACCCTATAATTTCAAATTAAGCATCAAGATAGCTCGTGTTCTGGTAACCAGGCGGCTAATGAACTGTATATAAAACGTAACATCACGCCTGTAATCCCCGAAGAGGTAGACAGAGGAATGTAGAATTCTCCCACGTTTCACCAATTACGTTTACGTCCCACTATGGATTAGGTGGTGAGCCTATTGCCATACACTAGCCACTACTAGAAAATGTAAATTAGAAAATTTAGTAGTGCCCGACCCGGCAATCGAACCCAGGACCTCCCGTTCGGCAGTCGCACTTGCAATCAACACGACCAACGAGACCAGTTTACTAGTTTATAGTAATTGACCAACATGTCTTGTACGTACCATTTTGCTATGAAGTAATCTTAGTAAATCACCTACAGACCTACAAAACAATTTTGATCGTAGACAAGTCGATAGAATGTGTAACTTTGATGTAGCCAACTTCATCTAAACTCTAGATGGACTCTCGCTAAGACTTGCAGATCAAATTATCTGTAACTACTTAGTCAGTATAGTGTAAAGTTAGTTACTTCTCTCAATAGTTCGACGTTTCTCGTAACATATTACAAAATGGCATTTATGCAATATATACCTACTAGATCCAATTTAGCCGATAAACGTAAGAATTTTGCATAATACGTACGTGACGCGATTAATATCTTGCGCAACATAATTGTACCGTGATTTATCTCGTCATACAAGGTTTTATTTATAGGCACAAAATGTATTTTTGTCCCTGAACCCCTTGAATACGACCCTTTTATCTTTCACCATATCATTGGGTATAAGTACATATATTCTACAATGTCATCGTTTATGTTGCTACAGTTCAGATACCGAAGACTTTTGCTTAAACATGGCTTTTGTTTAAACCAAAAAACGTAATTTCACGCATATCCCCTAAGAGGTAGGTAGAGAAGTTTAGTACACTCGGACGTTTCACTAGTTAATTTTACGCCGCAATATGCTCCATTACGTCCTATTAAGTGGACCTTCAAAGGCTGATGACAAAGATGATAATTATAGAAATGATGATGTTCGTACTAACATTATTAATAACAATGGCGGTGATAATGATGTTAATAATATAATAAATATGAATGATAATAATATGATAAATATGATGAAAATAATAAATATGAATTCATTCAACCGACACTGTGATGTAAATTTTACAATGCAGAAAACTCTTTCGGTTTCGGATTGAGAAAATTCAGTACCTAACCAGTTTCACACGGTAATGTTCACGTATTTCGTAAACGTACACTTTGCGTGGTTGAACCAACAACGCGGCTCGTCTCAAAACCGTTTTGCGATAAAAGCTTACGTGCATCGACACGCCGCAGCGCCACCCGATACGAACTGCGATGTACCGCGTTATCTGTAATACGATTGTGGTGATGTTTTTGTTACGATCCACCGCGAAGCCACTGCCTGAGAGCTGATATGTTGTAGTGAGTAATGAACTTACAAGATCTGTTAAATTTATACCTTCGTATGAAATCTGTTAGATAATTTCCAAAAGAATTAACAGTACATATGTAATCAGGTGATTTTTTAATAATGGCTTTATTGTATTGTGTGTGCTTTGGTTTTTTTAGATGCTATAAAATGTGGCAATTTAACTTCAACAAGAAAGATGTTCCATATTAGTTCTAGAATATTTTTTAGCAACAGGCTCGCGGTTGATTGCTCTCCCACCTGATGGAAAGTGAGATGCGGCTTAGGATGTATCACACTTGCCTAGGAAGTGCCTATTCAGTCTTGTCTTGAATAATTCTAATAGAATTTAAAGAAATACCTATAGGAAAAAGTGGCTGGAAGATGTAAATTTAAAACTTTGTTCCACGAGTAAAAGTTATTATTGAATATATTAAAAGTATTAGTTTTGCTCATTTTTCTTCAGTATCTGAAAAAATGTATCCGCCAGGCATTAGATATGCCATTTGTATCTTCCTTTTTATATAATTATAAAGTCAATAAATAAATTGAATTTATTTAATAGCGTGCTTATCTTTCTACACATAATAATATGACACAGATTATCAAGCGTGAGCGTTCCACAAATCATGTTACCATTGAGCCATACTTACTTCATCGTCATAATCAGCCTATTTTAAGATAACTGCTGGACTTTGGCATCCTCTAAGAGAATGTTACTTATATTTCTTAAACATACACTCCATCTATCAGCTGTATCTTTGGACACTAAGGAATATCTATATGTATACGAATTAACTTATTAATTATTTAAGATCCTAAAAAACGTTTAAAAACATCGCTAACGTAGAAGTGTTTTACTTAAAATATCTTTAATTAATTCTTTTTTCCGTGACTGGCTGGGACAGTTCTAATTAAAAATTATTAGCCTTCAGAACGTCGTCTTCAAATTAGGTTCTTATTTTTTTATACGAAAAGGTAGAGCATAATTTCTATTATTGAAAATTCTCGGCTAAATAATTATACATATGTAGGTATGTATTTACAAGTTCCGGTTACTAATATTTTTGAACATTTTATAAATTAGGCTAACATTATCAAGATCTACCTCGACATTTAAACAGATGCTGGCCAAACCAAATTGAGACCTTAGTGAGAGCGATAATTATTTTGCAACTCACTGAGCCGCGTGGGCGAGGTTCATGTGAGCTTAACGCGTCATCCAGCGACTCAACACTCTTGACAGACACTTTTTACATCTACGAAGTAGCCAAAATCTAATCAATTATGCTCTTAACAAGAACTTCAATCCCAAGTCCTTTTGCTTTGATGCGAAAAATTTTCTTTATCGTGTCAGAACCACTGGCATGATAGAAAAAATTAAAAAACGTGCGCCTTATATGGATTGTATTAGGCGGCTTATATTAGGCACTACAAGCTCTCTGCTTACTCCGTAATGGATTTGGCGTGATAATATAATTACAATGATAATAATTACAACAAATAAAGTCGTCACACATGACACTGATAGGCTTGGTATTAAAAATTATGCCCTGTATTTTACTGATAAAACATACTGTTCAGAGTTGCCGTGTCCGTCCAGCAACCTCAAATCCCCAGTCGTTGTCACAGTTTCAAGGAAACTTTTACCACATAACCTCAACAACTGCGATGGGAGCTCTCGAAACTAGGAATTCGTACTAGAGTACCTATCAACCGCAATTATTTCGATGATTATGTTAAATTGCAATAAAAGGCATTTATTATAAACTAAAAAAAAATTAAGATAAAAATATCCAATTATGTCCATACAAACAAAATGAAATCCAGCATAATTCTGTGTATTTAATACTTTTAACATCAAGACTACTTAAATTTGTTACAAACGATGTGAAATCCAGCAAAGCTCTATGTATTAATTGTTTTTTACATCAAGATCCTAATTTGGAATCAAACAGTCCATGTCAAGAGTTTTTAAAGTCCTTGACAATCAGCCGGATCTTTTCCTGAGGTTTTGATGGATGTACATCAAAATTATTTGGTTACTCGTATATATATTAAAATGATCTTTAATGATTTATATTATTTCAACTGCACAAATTATGGTTCCCTTAGTCTATACATCGATAAAATGCAAAATTTTCAGTTCAGCAGTTCAGCATAAACGCAATATTCTAGAACAAAACAATTCACAAGTTCCTGATAATAAAATCATTGAACAACGTCACCCCCCTAATTATCTATTCAATAAGCGAAGTGTCGTTATAATATAGAAATGCAAGTACGGCTAGATGAAAGTCATCAATCTACGACACATCAGAGCCATTATGCGAATATTAAACATCCGGATCACTTCTTGCTGATGTCAGATCTTCGTAATGAAAGGAAGCGTAATTATATTTTAAATTAATGTTTGCTCACTTTATATTTAGGTAGGTAAACGCTTTTACAACATCCTTGTTATAAAATGTGCCAATTATAAATGTAACATGATTGCATCCTATAACAAATCTAACATGATTGCAATTAAGGCCATAGTCTGCCACGTTACCCTAGTGCGGGTTGGCAGACTTCACACACTTAGAGAACAATTATTTTTTTCAGTTATTTTTAATGTGCATTTCTTAAAATATATTAAATACCTATATACCTAATAATGGACAATAGTCATAGCTTAGTGTTTTTATAAATCAGTTACTCGCTCTAGGAGTCGTACAAAACACGAGTATCAAATGATTTTAGAGCTAAATATGTAAATAACTCTTATCTACATATTTAGCTTGACAGTAAGACAAAATGCTACACAAGCCACATGTAAGAAGGTGAAAACGGCCAGAACGTCGCTTCGGAAACGATAACCCATTGCTACAATGGCAAATACTAATAATTTTCGACGTTTTGTCAAAACAGATAATGATAAAATAATCGCGTTTTTCAACGTACCTATTTGGATATTTGTCAAATATTGAAAAACCGGGCCATCGTCCTTATGAAACTAATCTGACGAATGTGTTTAAAAATAATAGATACCAGTACGTAACATTACAGTATTTTCAACGAAAATAATTTAAAAGTATGGTTATAAATTATTATTTTACCGACACCCTATATCCCTTACGGGGTAGCCAACGAGCATCGCGCACGAAATTTGTTTATCCTTACAGACATGACTTGTTTCTATATTAATTAGCCTCTCCACATACACGCTTTAAAGCAGTGGCATCTGTTTAAAACAACGCTGGCCGTTTTATAAGAAATTACTGGATAAATTATAAATCTACACAACGCGACAGTACGTACACGGAAAGCACTTAATCTTAATGCTCGTATTCCCGTCACTAAACATTTATTGTCTCGTCGCAATGAAACGGGGATAGCTTTATTCCGTTTTCATCTGACGCTGTTGTTCTTTATAATATGTACATTAAGAGATGAAGTAAGTCAAGTCGCACGAGCACAATGGGTATCGGTGGTCGTACGACACGGTGTGTATTCGAAGTGTTTTCGAACACAATAACCGTATAGAATGTCGTTCACGAGAAAACATCAGCCAATAATAGCTGAGAACATGAATAGAGGAGTGACATCCATGCTGAATATGACACCATGTTTATAGTTATTCCATACTGTCTGAAAGGAATGTGACAATCATGTTTCTTCTATGGTTATTACTAAAAGAAATATCTTAACTCAAAAAATGTATAATAGCTTTAACACAATAGAAGTCTTATGTGTTAACACAATAGAAATCTTGTGTTTGTGTAAACAAAGGTAGAATTTCACGAATAAAGTTATAAGGTCTCGGGGCATCGCATCAATCAATCAAAGCTTCTTTCGTCCCCGTCTAAGACTGTTCATTTTCTTGACGACTTAATGTCGAAGAATAAATTTGAATCACTGTTAAGTTTAGTGCTTTGCCACGTTTTGTTTTGACTGTAATGTTTTTCATTGATATAAAGTTAGAAGTGCATTACATATTTTGAATCTTTTCTCTTCTTATAATATGAGTTACAATTGGAATAAATCTGTTATATAAAACACTACTAATTACACGAGTTGTCCTTCAGCTTTTACCAAAGTCAGAATAATATTCTAAAATCTTTATGAAGGTTACTGCACCAGAAGATTGCCTTTTATTAGAAATTTAATTGAGCTGAACTTAGTTGTAATAACTTAATATTTGTATACCAGATAGCCTCACATCTTTTATTTATTTATACTCGTACATATTCTAGAATTATCCGATGGCGAATGACCACTTTCGTCCCTTATCATATAGCACACCTCACTTATGAGATTATTTACAGGTTGCCGGCCTTTTTGCTTTGTACTATTTATAGCCCAATAATGATTTTATATTATTCACTATATTTGTGTAGTGGCATGTATATATAACAAGCTTTACTCAACTAAACTTTATATCTTTATAATACTTTCCTATAATATTCTCCCACAATACTCTCCCACAATACTCTCTTACAATACTCTCCCACAATACTCTCCCACAATACTCTCCCACAATACTCTCCCACAATACTCTCCCACAATACTCTCCCACAATACTCTCACACATTACTCTCCCACAATACTCTCCCACAATACTCTCCCACAATACTCTCCTACTATACTCTCCCACAATATTCTCCCACAGTACTCTCCTATAATACTACACAACTTCACAGTATGTCTGCGATCCCAGCTTAACGTCAAGTACTTCTAAATCTCGTTTCACTTTAATTTAGTCATTAAAACCATATACGTGCCATGTAAGCAACTATACAATTATGCTAGTAATGAAACGCGTTTTGTACCTATAACCGCTATTCGCGGCGACCATTAAGGTGAGTCGTACGATAACTTTTCGTTAATACAAGGAACACGCTGAGCACGATCTTCATAAAGTGCACACTTGGAAACAAGTTGCCGAAAACAAGTTTAGGCTTGTTTCAGTCCCCTTACGACTTCGCAGATCGATAGGGGTCCTTTACAGTCACGTACTAAATTGTTCCCAAACATATTGCGGTTATCTTTGTGCTTCGTCCCACATTGTTCCTAGTGCCAACTACTTATCCTTTCTCGCAAGATATTTAAACTTAAAATGAAATAACTTTAATACTTCACGAGTTTTACTTATTAACGAATAGATAAGTAAAGTTTTTAATATTAACCACATGCAATTTTCACAATGACTACGTATTTATTGTCTACCACATAGAATTAAAACCGAAACGGAAACAGCAATTCATACAACATTTGGTTACACAATACCAATTATTGGTATACGGTAATTAATAATGAGACACCTGTAATTCCACTCGCGAACTTTGAGCCATATACATTCAGTGAAATCCAATTAAGCTTTGCAATTAAATAAAGCTGTATTGGGACTTCGGACAAAAGCCGCATTGGAGAGTTCGATAATTACAAAACGGAAAAATTTGTATAACTCATTTGAATGTTTGTTCGATTAATGCCGTTAATATTAAAATAGGCTCTTGAATGGGTAATTTGTGAATGAATCTAAAAAACCTATAGACTATAGAACAATTAAGATTCACTATGATTTATTCTTAAATAACGATTCAATGTCCAAAACTTAGTATCATTTATTACTTTATAAAATTTGTAATAATGCGATGCGAGCTGATGAGCTATATTGCCGATCTTTAGTTTCGCCCAATTGGGAGACACGTCGAACTTACTGTAGGTACTCCTATTTCTTCAATGGACGGCGATACAGCGATCAATTGCCACGTTTCAACAATTACCTAATCAGTACTAATTAATGCTAAACATATCTGCAAAAAATTTAAAGTGTCTTGAAATCTAATCACTATTAACTAAAGGTCATGATTACAAAAATATAGTATGAAAATGACAGGATGCGGATACATCATTACCAATTTTTACGTAATGTTTCATTTACGCGTCCACTTGTTATGGATGATTATTATTATTGTGTAAGCAATAACGTACCCAATTAGAAATGGCGTAATAAACAGACATTCGCGGACAGTAATGTGAGAACATTTTGACTTCATTACAACCGTAGCATCGTTCATTTTCCGAGAAATTTAATATTATATTGCAGAATGTTACATTTCGAACATAATAACGTGGCATATTTCTGAAGTTTGAAATACAGAAATATTTCATTTACTCCAGTGAACGGTTTCATAGAAACTTTGTAGTAACTGGCAGTGTTATTTAGAGCTGCTTTCATACGAACAAAACGCGCGATTAATACAATAGCACACGTCCTGCCGTCAAAATCGGTTTAGAAAAGGTCAGCCCCTGACATTCAGCGATCGGTATTAAATAAGAGTAAAGTTCAGTTACGTATTCTACTCTTTGTTTTATAAATAGAGTGCTATTTTTAGTTGTCCGGTTAGAGATGAACTTTACTAACATTACGTTAACGCAACCGTTGATCGAGAGGTCCTAGCTTTGATTCCCGGCTCGGGTACTACATATTAGATTTTCTAGTAGCGGCACGGAGTTTGGATTTACGCCCGGTGTATGGCAATAGTTACACCCCTAATCCGTGATGGATCGTGAACGCAACTGGCGAACCGTGGAACCGTACTCCACGCCTCTGTCTACCTCTCAAGGGATTACGAGCGTGATCTTAAGTACATGTATGTACTTGAGTTCTGCGGCCACAAAACCGGCTTCCGTGTTATTACGAGCGACGTGTTTGCGTAAGGAAGCCCGCGATGTGTACATAGTGATGACCGCGCTAATTCTCATAAGTTGGCATTACACACGTACCTGCTATAACAGCCGTATTAGCGGTCGCTAAACAATTATAAAACAGTTTATAATTCAATATGTGTAGAAACCTTTTAAATAAATTCAATACACTTTCACTACATATCTACGATATATATTAACTAAGACATTTCCATAATGGAACTATAGCGGTATAAAAATTGGATTTTTTTAAATGCGAGTGTACTGGATGAATCCTATTATTAATATTACTAATGTGTCATCATACCAGGTCCCTGTAAATGTAGGCAGAGGACAAAAAATGCCAAATAACTCTATCGGTACAGACCTGATATCCTTCTTCTGAATTCATCACTCTCTTCACATATGTACTGCGGTAATAGAGCCTTCTGATACGGATAAATAAAAAGTAACATCACGCCTGTAATCCCCGAAGAGGTAGGCAGAGGAACGTAGAACACGCCCGCGTTTCACCAGTTACTTTTAAGTCCCACTATGGAATAAGTGGTGAGCCTATTGCCATTTACCGGACACATATCCAGACTCCGAGTCACTACTAGAAAATCTAAATTAGAAAATTTAGTAGTGCCCGACCCGGGAATCGAACC
>DWDV01000021.1:0-26896 GCA_018245615.1 Mimoniades ocyalus | reverse complement strand
GTAACGCCTAAATCACGTCAGATTAATTATTTTGGGACTCGTCCGGAATCTTTCTACATCAGCTCTCACTTGTCGCAATGAATCGCGATGCAAAGAAAACGTAGAAACTTTTAACATCATAAAAGATGACCACGACACGTCCATTGACGAACAATAGCACACGTTTTTTATTTGTTTTCTTTTTTCATTGACATTCATTAATAAAAGATTAAGAAGACATTTACATTCAGAACGTAACACGGTCATCACCAAAACTTACGATTCATTAATTCGACCATCGATTGTACTTCAACACACTCAGCGTTTAAGTACCATTTAAATATCTTAAGTGTGTGCGGTGTGGAGACTAAACGACTTCTTTATCTTTACGGTCGCAGCGTGTTGCGTCTTAGATGATTAGCGGCAGGACTTCTTTTCGAAGCGGGCGTTCAAAGAGCAACCACCTGTAGAGGAGATACTCTTCAGATATGTTATATCTTACATTATCTATGGACTCTCAATTGAATTTAGAACGTTTTACATATAACGAACTTGTGTTTAGTTACAACAAAAGCCCTAAATTGAATTACAATTTTTCAGCGTCGTGTTAGTAAAAAGAATTGCACAATTGTATGTACAAAATATCATAAGGTTTTAATACGTTACGGACGATTATATTCAAAAGTTTATAGATTTTTACGATTAATATCATAAAGAATACATTGCAAACTATATTATTCTGGAAGTATCTTTGCCTCCTTGGTGGTGTTAGTTGCAAGTGCAACTGCCAATCGAGATGTCCTGGGTTCAAATCAAGGGTCGGGCTCAAAGTCTGGAAATGCGCCCGGTGTATGTCAATAGGCTCACCGCCTGTGCTACAGTGGGACGTAAACGTAACTGTGTGATATTACGTATATTTTTATTTCTCTGGATATTTTAATTTCATTTTAACATGTCTGTTACATTCTCATTTGCGTCTAATCATTATGATATTTTATTCACAATTCATTAATCACGTGAACAATATGGTTAAGTTGTATTGTAATCATTTCGGAAATGATAATGGCAATTTGTGTCACATTTTTTGGGGGCTCGACGATGTGTTGGTGTTGACTAATGCGATAACAGTTTAATCTATACCTATGCAGCGTTTGTCGGTGAGTAAGCACATGACAATACATAATTTAGATTTTCGTAATATAAAAAAATATTATACCTACTGGGAATCTGCCCAGCCGTGGAACTGAACGTGGAACCGCAGGGCACACTGTTCACTATGAAGATACCTACTACAATCACAAAATACGATGATTGCTGCCCATTATTAATTCGACTTGAAAAATTTTTTAAAGTTGACCTTACTTGAACAATTGGCCTTTATAAAAAAAATCAGTTGATAAAAAAATAAAAAGGCCTTTATAAAAAAATAACCGGTGAAACGTGGGAGTGTTCTGCATTCCTCTGCCTACCCCTTCGGGGATTACAGGCGTCATGTTACGTTAAAAAAAATCAGCAATATTTTTTTGTTATCCATATAACAAATTTTTACGTGTGTGGGTAGGTACCTACTTAAGAACCGAACATACGGAAGTCCGAAGTTCTGGAACCTAATTAATTTCATAAATACATTTTACAATACATGTATATAATATATTATCGAGAAACATTACACTGTCATTAAGTAATAAGAACCGGAAGAGTTCAACATTTAAACGGTGATTTGGAATGCATCAGTTAAATTCATGCACGCCCATTGAAACACAAATGTAGTTGGCTAAACATGATTCGTACGGGCAATTAGTTTTGTGCAATGTTTACAGTGATAAAGCCTTTGTCGATTCGTGCATGTCCAAGCTAATTGCAATTTAATTATGTTGTTAATTAAAATATTTTAAGCTTAATAATAGAACGGACGTCACGATTTAGCGACGATATGCATTTAACTGTGCACTGCCCTCGAACTAGATTTTCCGAGAAGGCATTGTGTGAGTAAAAACATATTCTACTTACGTTCTACATACTTTTGTTTGAAAAAAAACGTGACATTACGCCTGTAATCCCCGACGGGGTAGGTAGGGGAGCGTAATACATTCCCACGTTACCGCCACTTTTGCCCTTTTATTGGTATTCTATTCATTGTGATCCCTCCTCAGTCCACCAGTAGGTACTGGTTTCAAGAGACACTGAGTGGACCAAGATTATCAGATGATCGTTTCCTCTGTCATTGGCAACTGTTTTAATGTACAGTCACATCTGTCCGTATAATCTTTGCGAAATTAAGCCGTCTCGTGAACCCTCAGCAGTTCCCACGTAGTCCCGTTCCCGTTCGCGTCTGTCAATATTGGCTCGCGCATTTATCTAACGCTGTATCCGCGCCGCACATGATATCATCTTCAGTCGGCAGAAGCTTGGAATAGTCATGTTAATAAATTGATTAAAAGATTTACGTTTGTCATTTGTACATTGATGTTATTCAGAGTGCTTCTGTTATGTGTTAATACGATAAATTTGGTTGATAGATTTACGTATAAGCGTTTATGTTATATTTTACGGGAATTTTATGGAGGAAAGTGGCTAAAGACTGCCTCGTTGGTCTAGTTGTTGCGAGCATGACTCCCGATCGAGAGGTCCTGAGTTCAAATCCAGGGTCGGGTAATACTGGATTTTTCTGTTTAAAATTTCTAGTAGCTGTTCGGGGACTGAATTCGTGCCTGGTGTATGGCAAATAGGCTCACCTCCTATTCCATGATGAGAGGAAAACGTAACTGATGAAACGTAGGAGTGTATTGCATTCCTCTGCTTACCTCTTCGGGATTACAGGCGTGATGTTACGTTATTTTAAAGTAGGGTTTTATTGCGTTGCAATTTATTGTGTTCCGCTTTGTGTTGTTTCGCCGAGTTTTCCTCTATAATGTAATGTGTCAAATGTCAACTTTTACGGAGTTTTCCTCTAATGTCAATGTGCAATTTTGTTACGTCTCTTTATTGTATGCATTTTTTTTGTATTTCGTGAACATCTACTGTCGATGTATTGTATTGTAAATTAACTACTCACAAGTAACAATAATAATTTATATCATATATTTTTCTATGATAAACATAAAACAAGTGTCAATTTCGTGCGGAGTACCTACCTCTTCTACCTGTTCGGGCTAAAACTATTTAAACATACTCGTATGTGTAAGTAGGTAAACATATTTATTAAGAACTTACACAATTGGCAATTTTAATTCGTAAATAGTGTATTATATGTTTTTTCCTTTTGATATTAATTAAATTGTGGCCTTCACCCGTTCGTTTTTATATTGTTGTGATAACATCTCTGTACTGTTACCTCGTTGAGTATATTATGAAATTATTACGAGTGACATTTGCATACGATGATTACGTTTATTTAATATGATATAAAGTAATTGACAAAAGAAAATTTTGCATTAATTTAAAAAAGCGCGATGTTTTTTCGTCGACTATCAATCACCTCACATGTTTTGTATGCTAAACGTAATTTTTTTTGACAACTACTTACTTTATTTTTATTTCAGATGTAGGTATTCAAAAACTTAAATTTTACCTATTTATGCGATGTCCTTCCTTTCTCTTGATCACAATCTATATTTTCTAACGTTATATTAATTTTTTTAGGTCTTGTTACTTCTACTTGTGACTTATTTTTTATTTAATTATTAATAATGTCCTTGTACCTACACAATAACCGTTGACTGTTTATGCCTAGGATTTGATATTGCAAACATGTATGTACATATCGTTATTATGTAAATTTGTTTTAACGTAATATTAATTCCACCTTCACTTATTTACCTATTATTGTTAATATGAAAAAAATTCTATTCCTCACTATAGCATTTGTTTCAATCAACGTACCTGTATTGTAAGACACTAATAGGCGTCTATGACGTGCACTATACACGGGGCATTTAATCAATTTATTTCTTAAGTGTAACACATTCCTATCTCTAGACAGCAATGAACACTAAGTGAACATAATTGACGTATTACCGGTTAGCTTCTTCCAAGTCGTAATTGGCATAATCCGGCTCTCGAATCTTTTTAAACTTCGCGAACCGATAACATTTCTCTTATAATAAGCCCCGGGACCGAAATCAAGTTCACTTCATCATAAGCGTCACCAGCCGATATCCAAGTCCGCCGCTGAGTATAGGCATCTCCCAAGGCGCATCACTGAGACCGATATTCGTCTCACTCATCAAGTTTCATGTTCATTAGTTAACCTTATATCATAAGAGAGATTATTCTCCCCATTCATGATAGTCAAGTGGCTGTGATCGCGATCAACGTAAGCTATCACTGGATCGCCTCGGGAAACCGATGACATAGTTTCATAATTAATAACCAGATTCAATTAGTGACGGAGCACACAATAAGCTATGAGTTATTGACGGTAATTGGGGTAAACAGCGCATTTGCGTGTCACGTTGTATTGACTTGTGTTTGTGATCCCATTGGAGAAAACCAATGTTGCTTGTCATGGCTTTCGTCGTGTCTATTGCATTCACGTGTTCTTTTTAAATTATATTTGTATGAGGTTTATTTATGTGTTATTTATGCTGGATTCTGTTTAATTTGAATTTTAGTTTTATTTTCCGTCATGTCCATTGACCTGTTATCGATTTTCCACTGAATATCTAGTTGTACGAGGCTCATTTATAAATGTTATAAATTTTCTGTCTTGCGTAACAATAATTTGAACATTGGAAATATCAATTATAAGCATAATAATATAATTCAATTATCAAAATTAATGTTACGTGTCTTAATGTACAATAATTGTTGCAAATATTATCTGTTATCAATTGTAATTACGATAAGTACTGCAGGACAACAATATATTGAAATCAGTGAACATATCTGTTGCTATAGAAGGAACGTAACATCACGCCTGTAATCTCCATAAGAGTAGGCAGAGGAGGGTAGTGCGTTCCGTCGTTTCACTAGTTACACTTGCTTCTTACTATGCAATAAGTGCTGAGCCCATTGCTACAGACCGGGCGCAAGTCTAGGAGCCACTACTACAAAATCTAAATTAGAAAAACCCGATAGTACCCGGCCCGGGATTTGAACCCAGGACCTCAGTATCGGCAGTCACGCTTACAATCAACACGACCAACGAGACAGTCAGCTATAGAAGGAAAATGGTGATAATAAGGACTACTACTTACTAACAATAAGCAGTCCATATATAGTAGATGTTAGGACATTCGTAGATAATTACTGTCTGCCATATTGCTGCAACCTTTCCTCTATATAGGATGATATAAATTTGAGCTGGCCATGTAATCCGGCACTAATCTTCATATTTAGCAAGGGAAATATAATATAGTATGACTATAGTCAGACAGAAGGAACACTATTTCAGGAAATTGGACTATCCATGTATCATGCATGAATGAGAACAAATAATTTCGCCCACATTTTCAAAAGCAGGAAATCATCGTTTGCCGCGACGCCGGTCTATAAACAATTGAGTATGAAACATGAATATATCCTATTAAGTAGATAATGTACTTTGTAGTGGATAGATTAACAAAAAATTTTTGTCTGGCTGTTGCTAGCGTATTTGTAAATAGATCTAATATGCTAGCGTACAGATTCCTACATTTAATTACGTACCTACACCAAAGTGATGCAAAGGATTAATTTTATTTTGAAATAATGTCCATTTCATGTAAATATAAAATAATTTGACATTTTTTGTGCTCACCATTTCCGGGTTACATAATAAACATTCTACAGTAAATGAGCAAACAGTTTATTTATTTATTTATTGGATTACTAACGCAAGAATCAGCAAATACAATCATTAAACTACAGAATATCATATATGGACTATTGCTAACTTATATCACAATTACAAGTAATCATAACATGCACTACTAATTTGCCTATGCCTTAATTTATTACATTACAAAAATTATATAAATTATACTATGTTTACTTTTACAACTTTAAAGTTTTTTAATTTTAACAGTACTTAAATATAAATTTACTAACATTTTTATTATTTATTATATACAAAAATTTTGTTATTTAACATTTTCCATTCAAAGCCAACAATGTATCTGACTACGCCATTACTTTTGTGACGGGCGTCTTTTATGTTATCCTCTAGTCACTAGTCTAGCGGTTTAGCTTCTTCATTTTCCATTAGCTTTCAATCTGCTACTGTTGATTTTTAAATATCTTAATATTTTAAAAATTCTGTTTCCGCGTAACTTGTCTTCGTTCATTTAACATGGTTCATCATGGTCATTGTTTTTCCTTCTCTTCTCATATCATAGTCATGAGCTGGTGACGAATCTGCTCAATTATTATCCACACCCACTAGGGTACATTAAACAATGTCGTCCTGCATTCCTCGTGTGGGTTGTACCTATTCATTGTCGCGTGAGCCATCTAGAACATTCGCCAATTAAACATAGATGATGATAAATTTGAAGTTTACTAATTACATCAGTTGTGACATTTGTGAAGTTAAATGTTTATTCTGGAAGGAAAGAAAAGTGCTTTCGTGTCAATGAAATGTGTCAGAAACTTCGTGTCAATAGAATGTTTATTCTATTTAAACTTTATTTTCAGTTGTATTTGATCATACATTCCTATTGCTCTTAATATAAGTGAACGTGAAAACTTAACATCATTAATTAATTTATTATATTTAATTTCCGTTTTTAATACCTTTGCTTTATTGACTAAAATCAAATCAATCAATTCATCTATTGTGGCTTCTCCCGCATCGGGTCTTTATTGCGGTGTTCATATTCATAATTGGACGCTTCCGTTTTTGGTTATAAACGTTATAAGGCAACAGTTGATCAAAGATCGACATTATGACATGGAGCGGTAAGATCTTAATGAAAGGTCAAGATGTATCGATAGTTTCCTGGATGGAAATAAGATTGCAGTGTACAATCAATTGAATCTTTATTGTGCTCAGTCCTGTGTTGGTTGTTTGATCAGTAGGGGAAGTAACTAGAAATATCTGGAAAGCAGGTATACTCATAAGTTAAAAATGTCAATCAGTTGGCTCCAGATCAATATTGAATACAAATTAATTTGTCGATCCTTATACTAAGTTCTATCTTAAGAGTAATTGATCAAATCTAACGATCTTTTTCGGTAAAGTTTGTATCGATTGTTATGTAAAAAATCGTTCTCTCTATTATCTACGCTAAATGTTAGTTATCTACGTTATATATAACTAAGGATACAACATACATACATGTGTACATTTCAACGCTTATAAAATGGTTATTTTCAACTATGTCATGTGACATATATGCGTATTATATGTACATGTTAATCACAAAACCATTTCGTATGAGATAATACAATTTGGACACTTGGAGCATGATTTTGCTATAATTTATCTAGAATAGATTTGTAATCATTTCACGTACATCTAACTAGCCGATCTTTCCTCTACTCACTGTCCTTGGACAGTTTCCAGGCAAATTAAGCAAATGTTTGAGGTCGTTCGCCTGCCTCCATTATTCTCTGAGCGTAATGTGACAGTCGATTCTCCATATCACAGCCAAACAGTACGGTTTAATTCAGTGTAATCATAATGCATGGGGCCATTGAGTCATTTATGCTAATTGTTATCTAAGCCCGTCTTCCTTAAATGTTTATTGCTCGTTTATAGACGTTGTTTGTTACAGACTTATGTTTGCTTGTTTGCCATTGTTGAGTGTAACAGTTTTAACGGACGTTTAAAAATTGCCAGTACTGAGATGATCTCGTGATTATGAAATGGCTGCATTCATCTAGATCTAAACAATGTTTAAAAAACGTATTAGTTTACATGTAATTTATAAGTTTTCGTTCGTTATCTAAATGCGGTAGTTATCCTTGATCGACTTGCCTTCTATGAAAGTTTAGTTCATATTAACTCCTTCATTGATATATAATTAATTGCCCATCTGCTCACAAAGCATGATACAAAGCGTAGGTGTAATTTTTGTACATTTTTCTGTCAAACTTTCACACCGTCAAATAGTACAAAATATAACACTACAAGAACGCTCGTAGACTACCTGAGCCGTGTTCTTGAGCACGAATTTGCTTTTGGGGCTATTGTAAGTATACACACATGTATTATAATCACCCCTCTGGCACCTTTTTATGAAAGAAAAAAAAGGTTATTATAATTACATCTTGTTTAAATTATAAAAACAGACACAGGTAAAACAAATTAGTCTTTTAATGAGTATTATAAGAGATAAATTGATCTGGACGAAAATGGATCTGAGCAGATTATCATGCTATAATCATAACTTGGAAGAAATCTTAATATTATTTGTTTGGTATGAAGACAATCATTTTGTTTTTTTTCTTTCGACCCTTTTTTTCTACTGTTGAAACCCGGGTCTTCTCTTAGAATGAGATGGTTAAGTCCGTAGTCTTACACGCTGGCCAAGTGCGTGTTGGTACGTTTCCCACTCCTTAAAGAAGGTTTTTTTATGAACTCCAAACTGCAGATTTTCTCACGACGTTTTTCGTCAGCGTTACAGCAAGTGATATTTAAACTTAAAGAGCACGTTATATAAAGAGGTGCGGGCCAAGATTTGAACCCAGGCCTCCGAAGGAGATGCTGAATTTAAAAATCAAAAGGCTATTACAGATGTTTTTTCTTTTGTCAAAGCTTTAGATAAAATAATGTCTAGTATTCATCCGTGTCAATGTACGCGCAATACGTATTGGGCTGCGATCGACCTTGAAAGTGCGCACCACGGATAATTACTGTTTTATTGTATGTTTAAGGAATTTAGTAAGACAATATCGATATTAGCCTCGCTCGGTGTAAGGTAATTATTTGAAATAATATTATATACTTCATTATGTATTATGTATTTACATTCTGTAAATACATATTTCATTGTGTAAATATTAAATACATGTATTTACATTACGCATTACATCAAATGTCTTGAGACAACTCAAACTCGTAACAAATATTCATATTTCACATACAAATATATTTGTTCTGGGTGAGAATTGAACCTATCGCCTTGCTATGTAATAACTAACGACTACACTATCGGATTGTTTTGGTTATCGTGTGTATCAAACATAACTACGGAGTGCTAAGGTACTTATAGGCCAACGTACCTTAAACGATCTTCGTACCGCATTAGCGTAATCCGCCAAAACCATACTTACTCACCGTCCCCCATTGTTAGTGCACTTTTCGCTGCAATTCCAGCCGCTTGATTGCTCTTAATACGCTCCTATGGAGAGGAAGTCTCGAAATTATTACATCCGCGCAGTACTCTAATTGTATCCAGTGGTTCGTTCGGGCCCTTCAAAGGGAATAACTACTTGAAAATTGCCCGCGTCATCTTGAACGCCGAGTGTGAGCACATACGAATATAGAAGTAACGCTTGGGGATAATCATAAATGTAGAGTTAATAACTTTTAGACAGGGCTGTGAAATTTCTTGGCGAAGAAAAAAGTTTTATATCATTTGATCTTATTGGGTTACCTTCAAAAGTTCAAAATTTTTATTGAAGTAATTAATTGAATTATACAATTATTTACTTCAAATGTTATAAATATATGATTGTGTGTAAAAAAAATATGCATGGAATAGAAGGCTTTTTTATTTTTATTTAATAAATTAGTTGTGGCTTCGCTTGCACTCTCGTACAAATGAGCGATTTTTTCCACTGTAAAAATAGTCATATCTTGATCTCAATAATTAGTCCATCACCATAACAAAATGCGCTTTAATCGGTCCATTTGTTTTGGCGTTAAAAGCATTTCAAAAACTGTTTCTTAGCGTCTGTTCAGCGTACATAACCCGTAGAAAGTATTATTAAAAATATTTTATATAGACAAATGTATTATTAGTACATCGTGTGTAATATTATCTATAAAATTAACCAGAAATCTCAAGCCACGTTTAAGTTCAGACCTGATTCATAATGCTGTGACATTATTTATGTACATTGATCTGATGAGTGCATATCGCGACGAGATGTACGTTTCCTAAACAAACACGAATTGTACAGAATCGCACTAATTACCACTGAGCGTAATCAAGATCCATTAATCAACTTCATGCGTATCTTTGTGTAATGAAATAAAAAGTCCCATAAACGCGCTTGTCCCCGGCGGCCGAAATAATTAATGCCTTCTGTGATTTACGATTGTTTAATACCATTGGTCCGCGTGGGTCGTACTCTCAGTATTCGTATCAAGATTCGACTTCACTTAGCGGCAGGTAAAATAGTATTGTATATATTTTCAGATTAGGCGGCAACGACATGCAATGTTTTATTGGTAATGTTTTGTAATATTTATCAATATTTTGTTTTAATCGTTTCTATTAAACAAATATTGCTATCGTTCTGAGGACGGTTGATTTGTGATTCTGTCAGTGGACCGATCGATTGTGGCTGTTTTATCTTTGAGTAACAGAGAACATATTACTATTTTTACGTATCTTTTTATGTCGTTCGAACTTGTAACATATTGTTATGTTGAATGAGCGTATTAGGATAGATATCTCCGACTAACAAGTTGAATGGTTTGAGAACTAAAGCGGGATATTCCCGGATTAAAAAGGCTCACAACTCGATCCTAACGGTAGAGACTGACTGAAGAACGAAGCGGAGGGAGTTAACCGTTACCTACATGTTGCCATATGCAAAAAAATTGCCCGTAATGCGATTAAAAAGATTTTTACGGTCTTACCCTTTTTACGATGTTACCCCGACGCACCCTGCACTGCCTTTAGTTTCTGTATGAACACCAAAAGAAATACAAACGAGATGGAAGTTAAAATGATAACCCAGTCGATGTGATAACGATGAAAAATGTATATAGAAATCCGAAGCCAGAATTTCATATTGTATGTCCGTGCTGTTATAAATCTCCTCGCGCGAACAATACCCACCATTGTATACTGAAATACACAATGAAATGAATACGCGTTCAAGATATAATATCTCTGGAGCCGTCATTGTAGTTAATGGTAGGGTAACACACGCCCTCGTAAAGGCGTGGTCGGTTTACTCACGACTAGCTGTTACTCGCGGTTTCCTCCGCGCACAGGTCTAAGTACCCGTTCCATAAATAGTTCATAACATATCGTTTGTGGCAATAGCCTCACCTTCTATTCCATGGTAGGGCATATAAAATAAACGTGTCACCACGTTTCTCTGTTCACCCTTTCAGGGAAATACAGGCGTGATGCTATGCTATGGCGTTTTCTATCTGTTACGCATTGAATAACATTTGTGGTTTTTCTTTCTAATTTATTACCGTTGAAGTAAAACGACAAAGAAGCGTTTTAAATTCAATTTTAAGAACCATTTGCATACCAGATCTGCTGGTTGGTTATTCTAGAGTCTATATACACCTGTCAATCCTATAGTTGATTATTGATGATTGTAACAATACGTGCTTATACACATTATTTCATTCATTTGTTCGTTCATTTTCTTGTGCATACAGTCATTGTTACGTACATTTCTGCCTTGTCAAACCTATAATTGACTATCGATAGTTGTACTTATACGTACTTACACAAATTATTTTATTATTTCATTCATTCACAGTGTCATTCATTCATTCCTACATTTCGTCATCTGTTTTCCACTCTTATCGCTTGATTTAGAAGAAAAGTAAGTTATGAGTTAGTTTGCCCTTCGATGAGGTTCAAGCTAACTCAGTACCAAATGCCTTCACAATCTCTTTCAACGGGTGAACGTGAAAACGTGACAGACAGACAGTCATTTATGCATTTATAATATTATGGCGAATAAGGCCGGAATAATGGTGTTTCATTTAATACTCCCACGCGGCGCTTGTACCGTCTTAAACGATTCAGTGAGGCTACATGCGTAAACATATTTCAACGGACCGCCGAGAACCTTGACTGTAATAAAATTCGCTAAATTAATTTTGTATGTTATCGCTCTCGAAGCTGGGACACTTTCAATACTTACACAGTTTTAGCGTTAATAATATTTGCTGTTCTCTCAGGAGCCGATACAGTCGAAAAGCCTGTCTATTTTTGAATGGTTCATTGTTATGCAAAATACTTTTGGTATCATTTACTAACAATACACGTAATACATTTTATTTAATATGTTATGTATTATATTGTTAATTAATATGAATAACATGAACTTATATATCTAATAAAAACGCGTGTATGTAATTAATCCAAATGGTTCCAACATTATCGTAATTACATGATGTTATTACAGTCGACCTGAGCGGCGTATGTTAATCTGTCCGACCATAGCTGGCTGACCTGTGTGTCATGGTCGGTGCTGACATACAAACAATACATAATCACACGTGTCTGTCTTTACGTGTGTCTACAGTTTTAATTTGTTAAATCGACCCAATTCCATATGTACTACTTCCATACGTTAGTGCTTTTCAATGTTAGTGTATGGAAGATTTTGTAGTTTGTTATGTCATCTGGAAGGTATGATGATACAAGCTAGGCTACATGCATTCATATATTACAGATACAAACTATTGGCGTTCTGATCTTTCTATGTCGAATTTTCAAAATAGTTAGGGTCTCTACATATAGACAAGATATATCGTATCGCAAATCTACAATAAATATCCATTGTGAAGTGTTTCATAACTAACCATTCGTGTAATAATGAAAGAGTACATTGACTTTTTTAATCTGTTTACCACAATCTTTAAAATTGGATACCACGTTTTTTTAGAATAAAATATTTTTTAACTTAATAATACAAGCATGATTAGAGCCATCGTGTTTTAATGATTTACCTTCAATTTTCGGGTGGTACAAAAGCGTGACGTCACATGGGTAGTAACCCACCTCATTATCATCGCCACAATCAGTCGTTAAGCAACTTCGGACCAGACGCTACGTGACACTGCGGTCCGGTCAAACGCGCCGCGTATTAATGATTCATGAAGCGCGCGACGGTGCTTGAATGATTGAGTTTTGATTAGATTATCGACATTTCCCAAGTGATGTATGACTGTCCAATACGGTTCGTTTGCTATCTGGACTTCTGTGAATACGGAATAACGATGACTGTGACGTTTTGCGAATGGTAATAGCTTGGAGGGGTGAAAGTGATGGTGAAGGATTGAGGGACGAATCTAGAGCGTTAGAATGGTTGAGCTAGGGATAAGTCAGACCGTTAGTTTCTGGAGGATTTTTCTACAGCGTTCTTGTAAAGACTAACGGGTTAAAATTACATACTTCGATTTGACATACGAATAAATGCTTTCCTTTATTTTTCTGATTAAGATTACAAGCATTTCTCAAAATCTTATTAGTATCCCCACTTCTGTGTTAAAATATTTCAAAATATTTTCATGTCACCTTTATATTGATCACGCTGTACTTTTTGCATACATCTACTTGATACCTATAGGCAAAAATTACAGCGTTTAAAAATTGCAATGTAAATATAATTATATTTTCACCAACCTGCGTAACGTCGCACGTGTGAAAATAAATAGAATTAATAAATACGTGCAATTGCGACGTATCGAATAGATTGCGGATACGCAATATCAATGATTCATGATATTTCCATGGAACATGTTTTTGGACGGATTAACATTATATCAGCGGCCCAGCAATGATATTGTTGTCAGTGATATTTTGATCAAACTGTAGTGGCGTCCGACATTGTAATTCTCATATAACAGTTCTATCTATACAGAACTGTTATTTGAATATTATGATGTACATATATACATCGATGTCGAATGGCGTAATGTCAAAGTAGTTAGATTCAATACAGCGTCTAAAGATTAGACTAGACACAATAAAGTGAAACGGTTTATTAAAAATGTTGATGCTAACCGTAATGACGATATCATTATCGCTCAACATAAAGTACTCGTATAAACAAGAACGGCTATAAAACAGATTGATTTTAATACTGTTATCGTTCGCGTCGTTTTGTGCTCTAAATTTAAATATATAAACCGTTTATTAATAACGGTGTAGATTTAAATTTAGAACGATTATTATCACAATACTATTGTTTGACACAATGTGTTCAATTTTCAGTCGATAACGTTATTTTATAAAAAAATATATTGTCGCAAGTTTAAGCAAATTTTCTTTCGCCTGACTTCTGTATTTAAATGTAATATAGATATGATATGAAATAATTTTCTTTATATCATCACGCCAGTTCCCTTATGGGGTAGGCAGAGGGTAGCGAATTCCAAATATCTCTATACTTGTAGACCTGACGTGCTTCTTGTTACATTTCCGTGTAACATATATGTATAACAGCATTAATTCAAATTTTGAATAATTATTATTCCAATATACTTTATGGAAATACGAGTATGATTCAATTTGTACTTAACGGACACACCCAAGCGTAAATGCTTGCCGATATATACGAGTAGCTTGTCTTTTAGATAATTATATGCAACGCTGTATTTTCTAAAAATGCACTTACAGAGAAATTGTACATCCAAACGTAGAACAAACAGTGCTAATCATACAATTATTTGTCCTGGATGGGATGGAACCCACAACCTCCGGCCCAACGATCAGGGTCACTAACCACTGAACCAACACGGCATTCAATGAAACGTTTCATTGAACTGTGCATGCTTGTTCTGAGAATGAATGATGCAGTACGCAGAGCTGCAAGCTAGTGTGCGACGCGGACGACGCGCGTTGCAAAAAAACGGGCATCCATCAAACATGTTTGATGCGATGCGTATCGGTGTCGCTTTCAACGGCGAAGCAAGAAACGAACTGGACTCGATCTGGGATGCGATACTAAGTGAGCGTATGCATAATCCGACAAGAAATAACCAGCGCGACTGACGCACGAAACTGACATCTATGGAACAACGATATTATGATGAGGCTCTGTAACCGTGTTTGCTTTATAAAGTTGACTGTAAAAAAAGCGCTTCAGTTGTACAAGGAAAAATATATTTTGCACTCTGTGCTCTCTGCCGTCCACGTAAAGACGGGCGTGCTATATAATAATATTTACTGCTGTTATGTGTTCCGCTTTAACACAATCACATGTTTTTTTTGCTGTTACGTCGATCGCATCGTTTAGCTTAGATTACTATGCACGTTAGACCAGTTCTTATAGAAGTCGATCGACCGATATTTCCTTTTAAAGTGATTCGCCATTGCACGTGGTGTATAAGTAACAATATTTATTACTGTATGTTATTGCATGTCATGACGGCTCCCGATACGATTGATAATTTATCTTATTTTCAAGTATATAAAGAGTCTGCGAGCCCTTGTTATAATGGATTCTCGTTCTTTAGAATTTAATTTTTTTAACTTGACATTCTCTTCTTTTAGAATTTAACACGTAATTCACATGTAGCCTAGAGTGTTGCTGATTAATAATTATGTGAAAAAAATAACCATGTTTTAACAGTCGCAGTAAAATCAAGGCAAAGGTCAAATGTATATATAATTAAAAGTATATTCTCTGTCCGTCTTTCTCTCTAATTGAAAGATTCATGTTACACTGTCAAATCGCACATATTACTTTATAAACAGATAACGAAAAACATGGAGATTGTTCTAATCACGAATATAATATTTTTTTTTGATTGCATAATATCTAAAACTAACATGGGAGTGTTAAAATATTGATAGTTGTTTAAATGAGCTAATTAAAATCGTTAAGTACGTCTCCGTCTATCGAGACACGAGCGTGTCTCAATCCGTTTTTTTATCTCTCATTGTGATGCATAGAAACAATCAGAGTCCGTGACGCGTCATTGTGAAATAACATCAATAACCGAGAAATTACAGACTTGTACATGAAGATATCAAGTTGGATGACAACATAATAAGTTGCTAAATACACTTTTGTTCAGAAGTGTACATGTTTTTCATCAAATAATACATCTAAGATTTGATAAAGCTTCGGTACAGTCAGTCACAAACTCAGGACTTTTTTATGGTCACAAACTAGTTTCAATCCATCATAAACTAGTTTCAACTTGACATATAGAGATAGGCTTAGTGAGGCTTGTTATAAACACACTCCTAAAAAACTTGCTCTGTTGTTTTATTGTGTCTTTTAACAACTGGCCGGGAGTGCAGCGCAGGCAGGCGGGAATTTACGATAGCTTTTATTATGGTGTGAATGGAAATGTTGAATAAGATCTTGCGGTGTGATGGTGTAAGATATTTATGATCGTTTGTAAAATCGTATTCCTGTGTACGGTAGACGGGCATGAGAAAAAATTCCGTCCCTAAATTAGGCTTTAATTTGATTGTGTGAGCGTTTTGAAGTGATAGTCTATCCAAGTGATAATTTCTTTACTTTATCTGTAAGATGTATATTGAAAGATATTCTGTAAAATAATATTGTTATTCGATAATTTTAATTTCGTTATGTAATAGATCATTTATAGAATTGGAAATTAATAGTGTTTATTCATTAGTTAATATATTTTAACATTTGGTTTGCCTTTTGTATTTCTATGTTGAACCATTTATTTATATTAAATCACGAAAACTGCCATTTTCAAAAGACCGTAACATTTCTTAACATTATGTTTTCAACCCCTTTATCGTTTTACTGTTTGACACGCGTCTCCTTTCAAATTGAGAAGGGTTAATGTAGTAGTCTATAATACGGGTATGTCAGGGAAGCGCGAGATGGCGTCTTTACACGGTTCAGAGAACACTATAAATTGTGAAATATTCCTCGCAATATTTTCTTGTACCGTACTATTGGTTTTCCTAAAGGGCACACTACTAACCCTAACCCTTCTCATTTTGAGAAGAGACCTGTGTCAAACATTGGTACCATCAAAAGGCTTGACGATGATCATTAGATCATTAGATCATAATAAGGATACAAATGCTATTCAAAGTACGTTAATATGTAGTACGTTAGTATGACTGCCTCGTTGGTCGTGTTGGTTGCAAGTGCGACTGCCGAAAGGGAGGTCCTGGATTCAATTCCCGGGACGGGCACTACTAAATTTTCTAATTTAGATTTACTAGTAGTTGTTCGGAGTGTGGATATGTGCCCGGTGTATGGCAATAGGCTCACCACCTATTCTATCGTGGGACTTAAAAGTAACTGGTGAAACGTGGGAGTGTTCTACATTCTTCTGCCTACTTCTTCGGGGATTACAGGCATGATGTTACGTTCAGGTACATATGTGAATGTATGTATGTACAGATATAGGTATATGCGTCTATGTATATATAATTATATATTTACCGATATCATACAAATACTACTATATGTAATATAATATCTGGAGATTTTTTTACTAAGACAATTCTGATGTGTCAAGTAATAAAATTTTATGAATTCTCTAAAAAGGTTAATTTTCAGTCACTTGCGCTCCACAGGGAATAACCCTGAAGATAGCGGATGACGGTCGCTGCATCGTGGCGCGCATCATGCACGGCGGCATGATACATCGCCAGGCGACGCTGCACGTGGGCGACGAGATCCGGGAGATCAACGGCACGCCGGTGGCGAACCAGTCGGTCGCGCAGCTTCAGCGGATGCTGGTATGATAATATTTGTTGATAAAATCACTCAGGTTGCTAAAGGAGAAGAAGAAAGATTAACTTATAAAACTAATTAAAAATAAATGGCAACTGAGCATCATGTCAGTGATAATCATAAGAATTTCTCCAACGATACGAAATACGTAACAACAGGTAAACGAAACTCCAGCGCAAAGTCAGAAGCGATATCATTCAGTATTGCTTATGTAAGTAGGTATTCTTTGCGATAAGATATAGAAATGGCAGAGTCAAATACAGGGCAATATTTCAGATTAGCGAATGCTCTATTTACTAGAACGTCGCCAGCCAATCAGTTGCACAGTCAGCGAATGCTGCCAAGTCAGTCGATCGTAAAGCTTTTGAGCATTTCAGTGTAACCTTTAGTGCATGAGCTCGATGTATGTATGTATGTATGTATGTATGTATGTATGTATGTATGTATCTACACCGTGGAAATGAATTGTAAACTAAATTGGCACAGAAGTAATGATATATCCGAATCTCGCCAATATCCGTTGCAACAATACTTTGCAGTATGAATAGTGTTTATAAATAACTCCTGCCTGATACAAAAAGTTTCTAAAAAGCTGAATAATCGGATCAAGTCATTGTAACATTTTATTGATCAGAAAAAACGTAATATCAACCCCATAATCCCCAAAGAGGTAGGCAGAGGAATGTAGCACATCCATTATTGATCAAAAGTTCAAATAAATTTCAAAAAAAAAATTCTACATCTCATAGTCTGTAAATTGCGGCTTTGTTCTCAAATTAGTTTGACGTATAATTGAGAGATATGTCGCATACAATTAACGATAGAAATTTTAAGTCTGTGACCTTATACTTTTGGAACGTCATCTTATAATTCACATTTATGTACTTTTCATAAACATTCCTCTAAACTGTCCCGAACATTAAATTTCAGCACATTTTTTGAACTCTCACCGGAAAGAAAAAGTTAATATTGATGCTTGTATATCAGTTGTCGCCGCCACATAGAGTGCAGTGGAAGGGAAAACGCTCTAACCGTAGTTCTTTTCAGAATTCAATAAAAAATCTTCGACGGATTCTGTTTCATAGAAGTGAACACTTTTAAGAAATATGTTTGTTAAATATGAAATGTCTTTTTAAGAAATATGTTAAATTTACTTATCGAAATATAAGTTTCTGGTCGTTTAAATAATGTTCTACGGTCTTTGTTACGGTACATATTCTTATGTTATTCACATTATTATAATGAAATGTGTCTGTAATATTGTTCTATTTTAGGTCTTATTTTTTACTAATCTCCAATTGGTTACTACTACTTTGGTCGTCATTATAGCAATATTTTTCACTGTATGAACAATGGGAATTTGTACTCGTGTGAACAAAACGTGAGTTGGGTCGTACGTAATAAGTGATGACGTATAAAATTTTTGTAGTTCATTTTATGGAGCATATCTACTTAACAGCGTCTATTTGCGAATCATACAAATGTCATACGTACTTTGCGCGTAAATTGATAAAGGTACACGCGTTTGTCCACTTCAATTTATAGTGATTCTCGTGATTATGTTTTCAAATGAGATATTTTTTTATTATTGTGCTTTTTTTTATATCAGGTTCATTTAATCGTAACGTAACAAAGAAATCGTATCTGCAATAAACACTTACTATTATTAAACGTGATATTTGCCACAAAAGAAAAAACCCAGAATGAATAAAACTTCATCTCTGGACTGAGTTGTACCTCAGATTAATTTTTAAATCGTTTTTTTTTTCAAATTCCATATTTTTCTTGGTACTCTATTGGTAATGGCAATAAATATTTCTGCTTCAGTAAGAAAACTTACTATTCATTCCTGGGTTACGATATTTTAATAGTCTCAAAAAAACGTAACATCACGTCTGTAATCCCCGAAAAGGTAGGCAGAGAAGAAGTAACAGTTTCATATAAATGACAAATTTAGAATTTATTTGTATCTTTAGTTCTATTATATGGTGTTAAAATCCTTTACGTCACATCACGCGTGTTATCTCAGAAGTAGCCAAAGTTATTTAGTACGTTCCCACGTTTCACCAGTTACGTTTACGTCCAATTATGAAATAGGTAATGAGCCTATTACCATAGACCGTGCACAAATCCAAATTCGAAATGTAATTTTACAATGAAAGGAAGCATTTACTATGTAATATTTATCTCCGTGACAACGTATGTATTTACAGCGCGAAGCCCGCGGTTCAGTTACATTCAAGATCGTGCCATCGTACCGCTCTGCACCACCGCCGTGCGAGGTAAAACCATTATTCTCACTTTTACTATATACCTTAACCTTACCTTACTTTACCATTACCTTAGTTACTCGATTTAACAACTATCTAGTACTCTGTGACTGTAAAGGAATGCTAGTGGTTTTTTTTTTGTTTGAATTTGCTGATCCCCTATCAAATATAGCAACTGTGACTAAAGCTAACAAGAGACAGTGTTTCGATGTAGATGCAGATATTTTCAATGTTATTTATATCTATCATTGTTTAATATAGATGTGTGTGGATACTAACGCGTGCTTTGAACTTGAAATGTTCACTGAGTACAATAGTGATTTTTCAACCGAAAGTCGGCAAGCGCACATAAATCTCAAAAGGAAAGAACATTAACTAGGCACTAATGCTTGTCCTCAGAGCGTAACATTCTAATTGGTGTTGTGTTCGAGCTAAAAGTAAGAATAAACTTGTTGTTTTCTTTTCTGTCTTAACCAGCTATTCCGGATTAAGCCTTCGCCCGTGCTAGTAAGTAGCGATTATCAGAGCCGTTGCTACTTCACTTTGTTGTGTTTTTATATTATCATGTTTACGATGTTTATTTTGTTATGTTGTGTTGTTTGTCGTCTCACCCGGGCATGGCCGCGCGTCCCCGCGTTGTACTCGTTTCTGTGCGCTTGTTGTTCTTTGTCATTGCCAAATTGTCATAAAGCTTATTTATCACGTCATCGAACATTGATTTTTTTTTTGTGTTTAATCGTTTTACTATATTTCATTTGTATATTTATGTACCTATAATATGTAGTTGCCATACTAATCTAATACTATAGAATAATTGTAAATTTCTATCTAGATTTTCTTTGCCTTCATAAAAGTCTATTAAAATGCCTGTCGCCTCCTTTATCGTAATTTTCCTAAGGATTCTGATATAACTTTTTGAATAAATTCCTTTTGATGTCTGAAACAAAGTAAGTACAATAAATTTGTCGAAAGCTTTCGAATAATTGAAAATAAAGTACAATCATTAAAAGTATTTTTGTTTTCGACTTTGGAAATTGAAGTTCATGAGCTTAGTATTCATTGAATAAAACTTATATACAGCATCAGTAACATTGTTAATTAACTTGCAGATATTCGTAAGAGCGCTATTTGATTATGATCCATTGGAAGACGAGCTGATACCGTGTGCCCAAGCTGGAATAGCTTTCAACACAGGCGACATTCTACAGGTGGGTTTTAGATATGACGTCAATATATCATATAAAATTTTTTACCTACGTGATTTCGTAACATCGCATAAAAATTATTATGACAACTAATTTGCTTTATAACTATATTTAAATATCTTTAAACTTCGCCAGCCTTGGTATAACATTTAATGACATTACATAAATAAAATAATTATTACAGACTTCAAAAACTTTTTTTTACGTTACTTTTTTCAAAAACTATTACAAAATCCTATATACGATATATATGTACGTATATGTATGTATGTACGTATACAGGAACAAATATTCGGATTAATTTTCAGATTATAAGCAAAGACGACTCGCACTGGTGGCAGGCTCGTAAGGACGCGTCCGGTGGGTCGGCCGGGCTCATCCCCAGTCCGGAGCTGCAAGAGTGGCGCGCGGCGTGCGCGGCCGCGGAGAGGTCCAACACGGACCAAGGTCAGTCAGTACACATTGTGAGTTATGATCTTTGATGCTATATCTAGAGAATTGGATTTATTACTTTCAGCTATTATTCGCATTGGTGATGTTTCCTTTCCAATCTCTCACTCATCGTCACTCCAATTTCCTTGTTTCCATTGATTGTTCCTTTTGTTTCGAAATTCTAACGTCTCATGTTCTCGTTGTTGATTGATTAGATGTGATCATTGTTAAGTCGTTTGATATTTTCTTGTTACTGCTATGATTCGAATTTATTTTCAAACCAATGTCCACGATTATTTACATGTCGCCGTAATTCAACACTGCCAATTTACATAGACATGTCATCGTTGGAACATCTTCTGCTTCTAATTGAATGTCGCTTGAAGGAATCTGAATACACAATATTTCAAAATAATGGTGTTCTTTTTTGTAAAAGCAATGTTAGCGATGTCCTAATAGTATATTTTTTTTAATGTCTCCTCAAAAGATTGACGGAAGGTGAAAACGTATTCAGCTTTCATTATTGATACGTTTCATGTAAATGTTGAAATTATGCTTGATATTTTAATGTTCGACATTATATAGATCCATAATTTCTATGAATGCTTCAAATAAACCCATTCCGATGTCGATGTTGTTTGTTTAAGTATATTCGTCATTCATGTAAGCTACTGTACTCGTAGATTATGTCCTCGTTACATTAGTTATATCTTAATTTTCGCGTGTCAAACTTAATACTTCTTCATTTGTACTTTTTTTTTATTCTGTGTATGTGTACCTTTTTTCTCTTTTAATGATATTTCTTTTTTTTAATCTATCAACGTCTTATCAGGTATTTGTATTGTTTAAGTTCTTTATCTTTACCATTTCGTATTTGTTTATTGTTATGTACAATTTAATTTATATATTTTGTCTCAAAGTGAGTTTATTTAGTGAACAACTCATCAGTTATAATTATTATTAATAAATGTATTTATTTTATTATAATATTGTTTTCAAAACATTCGTCAATTAACATGATTTGTTTTGCTTTCCAACATTTACTCTTCTGGACGAAATCTGCAGTTGGTATGTAAAAATGCTTTCTACGTTTTATACGATTTGTGTGATAATGTGTTCTGTGTACATCAATGCTGTATCATCAGTATCTTAAATAATGTGTTGTTTCATATCTGCATGGTGTAATGGCAATATATCGTACCCAGTACTCAAGATCTTTTGAAAAGATACAAAAAGATCTGAACCAAGAATTATGTCGCCTATGTAAATGAGAAGACAATGTATGTTTAGATTATCCGATTGTTGTAATTTTATTAGTCGTCTTCAGATTATTATGAATGATATAATTTACATAGAGGCAGTTGTGTTACCCGGATCATTGACTGAATGGTTGATTGATTGAACGAGTGGGAAGTGTTTTGTCAAATATATTATCAATATTTAGCAGTTTAAAACGAAATATACACGATAATGAAGAGCTCATACAAATTATACATACTCGTATGTGTGTGTCGCAAATTGATGAAGTATTTTGCAAAATATTTTCCATCGTCTCGCGTGTTCCCCTCCCCACTGACTATATGTATAATATCGAGTAGTTACTCCATACCATGCCATATACATTTGAGTATTGCGTTTGCATGAACCGTGTTGTGTAATGTTGTGCGGCTAGGAGCTGAGGGGTGCGTGTCGCACACAGACGGATGTGAGAACACAGGTAAGTCGTTTTTGTCGTCATTGAAATTAACATTATTAAGTTTCTTCGCCATTTCCCCCATTGTCCACTAATTGTTGATGTAACGTTCTACCCCCAATACGTACACAAATTACTTGGTGTGCGTTGCAATTGTTGTAAATATCGATAAATGTTTTAGTGTAAACTTTGGTTTTTTTTTTTCTATGAAAATACTTTGTAGCTTGTTATCGAAACGTTGAATACATTTGTGTGCTCTCGTAAATAGATAAATAGTGTTTTAGGCTCTATGGAAACATTGTGCTGACCGCTTTTAATTTGAGCTTCAGTGATTAGTTTATATTTATATTCATTAGTACATACAGCACATTTGTATCAATCTTAGCTATTACTACAGCTGCGGTTACTTTTATATTTTAATCAATAACTTTTACTAGTAGTGTCTTTTTATCTTTCATGATATTGTGGTATTTTTTTTCCATATAAATTATCCAATGTATTTTATTATAACAGCGGTGTTGACCTTATTTACATTACTGTAGGATTCCTTTCATTAAACTCTGAACTAACGTTTGAAATTTTAATTCCACTTAATTATTTCACTTATTCAAAGCTCATATTTTATTTGGGTCGTGACGTAATACTTGTAGGATTTTTAATAAGCAACTACTTGTGACGTTTTATTATTAATGAGACGAATGGTCGCTCCCGTTAAATGTTTAATGATTTCATTAAATTCAATGAATACAAAGTGAGGTATCGGGTGTTCAATGTATTAAATAAACATTGTTTTGTATATATTGCCATTTCTAGAATACCGTTCGCAAACAAAATTTAATAACATTGTGTAATATTGAAACATAAAATCCTTCTTAATGAGTATGGATACTACCTTAACCAGCTTAAATAATGTTCCCGACACAAGAACTTGTGCTGTCTCGTAATTAAAGAATAACAGATAATGACGGCTATGAAAACAACAAAATTATTATCTTCAACATAATATACGCGTTTATTTTGTTAGCCGGGGAAACTTTTGTATGAATTAATATGCTTTTATCGGTTACGATGAAAACGTAATGATTAAAAGACGAAAACACTATATACCTACCTCACTAGCGTTAGTAAAGTCAAATATACATATTTCTTCGCGTCGTTTATTAATAATGTTGTGAAAGAAAATAAAGTCTTCTCAGTACAATAGTCAACTTTCGTACGAGTAGGGTAGATATTATTAACAAAAGTTGAGAATCTCTTTAACTTTTTACTAGATATCGATGACAGTTTTCGTTTTTTTTTCTCTGTATATTGCAACGTATGGCGAGCGTTTGTTATTTATTTATTAAATAATCTCTTTCACTTTATACTAGCTATTCGATATTACCTCCAAAAATTACAATCCCAACAACTTAGCTATTCCTCAATTTTATTTCAGTACCTAGATGTCAAAATTCCACATTGAAGTGTTTCAACGTTCGTTTGTATTAACGGAGTCGTCACGTTTGTTGCAGTGAACTGTTCCATATTCGGCCGCAAGAAGAAACAATCCAAGGACAAGTACTTGGCGAAACACAACGCGGTGTTCGATCAACTCGATGTGGTTACGTACGAGGAGGTCGTCAAGTTGCCTTGTGAGTGTTCGTTCGCGTTTCATTATCACTATTGTCATTGTTATCGTTCTTATCATTTTTGTTATAATGACAACGTCACTTCGAATTGTTTTTTTTGTGTCACTCTTTTTATTTTATTTGGCTATTAATTTTTAAATAAAATTCTCATCATTGTCAACCCTATTAACGTGTCAATGAACGTGTGAATGAGTAGTGCTACAGTCGTAATTTAGTACACTGTTCAAGTGCTTAATAACCGCTGTATCAAAGGGTTTACTAAACTCCCAAAGTCGGTACGTCGATATCTTATACTACGAGTTTTGTTTGCAAAGTATTCCATTCGTACTGAAATCACGTAAATTCATTCATTTTGTAGCTAAATGGTCGTGAAGTGTATAGTATTTTCATATCTTAATGTGATTATAAGGCTTGTTATATGAAAAAAAAAATGTTTTACTTTATATTACCTGGGTAACGACGCGTTCTTATACTTTAATACCGAGTATTACTAGATAACTTTAATAACGGGTATTACATGACAACCCTAGTAACTGGTATTACGAGTAGGTACTATTAATTTTATTGGGTTCCATAATACCTGGGTAATGTGTGAGTGCGGAATTTCGGCAACAGGATATTTCAATGGGTTCAATTGGATGTGTACAAACAATGCCTGTTTTGAAATTTCAAACAGTTATAAGTACAATTCATGCGCGGTGAATTGAGTCATGCACTTAAATGTTCTGTTGCTGTGAAGTCAATACTTAGATTTTTTTGGTATATAGCATTCTGTAGCAACTATTATAGAATCTTCATAGATCAACGCCAGTTTCGGAAATTGATATTGATTCAGTTCGTATTCATTGCAGCGTTCCAAAGGAAGACCATAGTGTTGCTGGGCGCGCACGGCGTGGGCCGCCGCCACATCAAGAACACGCTGATCGCGAGACACCCCGACCAGTACGCCTACCCCATACCGCGTGAGTTCACTGCTATGAATTCTATTACCAAATTGTTGATCGTTTGTCGCACAATATTCGTTGGTCGTGTTGGTTGCAAATGCGACTGCCGATTGGGAGGTCCTGGATTCGATTGCCGGGTCGGCCACTACTAAACTTTTCTAATTTACATTTTCTAGTAGTGGCTCGGAGTCTGGATATGTGCCCGGTATATGGCAATAGGCTCACCACCTATTCCATGGTTGGACGTAAACGTAACTGGTGAAACGCGGGAGTGTTCTACATTCCCCTGTCTACCTCTTCGGGGACTACAGGCGTACAGGCTACTACTTACACATACCAAAATAATATTTTTTACCATTTTTGTCTGTCTGTCTGTATGTTGCGGCTAATCCAGAGAACGGCTGGACCGATTTTGACGGGTTATTCACATGCAGTAAGCTGATGTAATAAGGAGTAACTTTCATTTTAGAATTTTAGAATTCCACGCGGACGAAGTCGCGAGCACAACTAGTTAAATATATAATATAATACCTTGTACGTAACTTCTTTGCAGACACCACGCGCCAGCCGCGGCCCGACGAGGAGAACGGCAGACACTACTACTTCGTGTCGCACGACGAGATGATGGCCGACATCGCCGCCAACGAGTACTTGGAATACGGTGTGTTGATTGTACACGCGTTCATATTAGAACTAGGCGCCACATTCAAATGATTCGTTATGTACTGTATGTCCGGGTATACCTTGTATTTTTAAATATTGTCAAGTGCAAGATCCACGCCCCATGAAATTTTTATGATCACAGCTTATAATAATTTATTGACATTTTATGTTGGCAAATTAGAACTAGGCGTTTACTTCCTTTAACAGACGAGCGTAACGGTAATGAAAGTATGTATACCAGGCAAAATAATTCTCTCAGGGCCGTAGCAAGTGGAAATCCTTAGTCTTCATCCTTAGCCTATCCCCTTGGGAAAAACACGTGATGATACGTGTGTATTTTAAAAATGATGATAACATAAATTCATAGCTGATCTTTTAAGTTTGCACATCGATTATTTTGTTTTGTATTGTTTTGCCAATTAATCTAGATTAATAGTGTGTGTCTGCAAATATGAATTCTTGTAACGATGTATGTGTATGTTTGCGTGCGTGCGTGCGTTCGTGCGTGCGTGCGTGCGTGCGCGCGTGGTGTGTGTGTGTATGTGTG